>VSMD01139775.1:0-104010 GCA_008750895.1 Mirza zaza | reverse complement strand
ACCGGCTGGGCCGCCAGCTTGGACTCAAACACTGGCTGGCGGAGGATGCTGTTCCCTGTGGCGCTTTTCCCGCAGCCTGTTTTGCCCACCAGGATGATCCTCAAGGAGGGTGATGTTGCAAACTGATTATCTTCTAATATACGTAAGAAACAAAAAGAGAAGTTTTTGTGTCTTACTAAGTTGGTGATTCTTAAGACTGTTACGTCATGAATCCTCGGGGTATCTCATGACAGCTATTGACCTCCTTCCCAGAAAGGCGGGCATATTTACTTGCATGCAAAAATGTGCACACAACCCTAGGTGGTTCTTGGATGTAGGAAGCCCCCATGGGCCGCCCACGCTTCAACCCACAGCCAGGAGTCAGACCCGCCACACTCGCTGGTGCACCGGGCACTTCATCTGCATCGTGGCAAATAGTTTTTCTGAAAGGAAACTGTTCCCTGTGCTTTTCCCTACATGGGGCTCAGGCCAGCTCCTTGGAGAACTGGTTGCTAAGAAAATATTGTGAGTTTAGAGGGAGGCAAGGGATGAAACGTCACAAATGAGAAGACAGGATTACCTCTCTTCCACGCACAAATTCCCAGGCACGCTTGTGCAGAGGTGCCTGGCACGTTCGTTTGGGTATGAGGGTGAAGGGTGGCAGAGGTGCTGTGACCTCCCCCCGCTCGCCAAGGGCCAGCTGCATGTCCCTGGGCCCGCACTCTTTGGATGGGAAGTGGGAGCTTGAAATTGAGATGATGGAGAGTTGCGGTTGATGTTAGGACAACATCTGGGGCGTGACCCTAGGATGGATGGCTGAAGAAGGTGTCAGATAAGACCATTAGAAGCTCATGTGTTGGGAAGATCGTCTGTTGATTGAAGTACAGGAAATTCTAACACGAGTGGGGATGGAGGGAGCCACACTGGGCCAAGAGCTGGAATCTCCAAGGCATGAAGACTTCTAGAGTCCCCATGAGCCCACATGAATTCTAAGTGCATTTTAGGACCCTAAGAAGGGATTATTTATTCATCCTCCTCTGTGTTGGTTCTTCCTTTCCCTAAGTATTCTGTGGTGTTCCGTAGCAAACACAATGAGCACCTCTCCATGGGGAACTTTTCTTTTTTTCAGCTAAGAGCAAACAAGGACAGAGAAACTGTATTCACAGTTTGGCCGCAGACCCTCCAGTCTTTGACTCAAAGATTCATTTCCACATTTCCCTCATACCCTGTGCAGGGGAGAGCATCGTACTATGGTGTGTGTGTGTGTGTGTGTGTGTGTGTGTGTGTGTGTGTGTGTGATGACAGTGGTGTGGTGAGGCACAAGAGGATTGGGAAGGTAAAACCCAGTGATAGTTGTTGCCTTTTTCTTCTTCAGTTGGAAATGACTGGCTTTCTGCAGCTGTGTTTGAGGTGGGGGTTAGGTAGGGAGAGGATTGTTGACTCCCCCCAAGCATCTGGAGCTCTTGAAAACTTCATGGCTTTCTTACCTTCAGCCAGAGTTCCATATCTGCTCTTCTGGGACCCTTCCATTCTCTTCTGGAAGAAAAATGTGGAGATGATAAGCAGCAAGTGATCATGTGGTAGCTGGTAGGGCCTGAGAGCTCCTCAACTCAGATACCTAAGAATAATTATCCTTAGATGATCCACTTCCATGGCTAATTTTCTGACTCACATTTTATCTTCCAACATCTCTGTAAGTAACTTGAAGCAAACCAGGCAATGCCAGGTCATGCTAACACAATGCCCTGCTGCTTTTCTTTTTTTTTCTCAGCTTACAGAAAAGCAGGAAATGCTCTGAAATAAATCAGTTGCTTATCCCCCGCCCAACTTGGCAGGCATGGAATGAAGAAAGCATTCTTCCATGGAACAAAGAGTGGGACATTTTAAAAAAATTGGAATCAAAATGTCTCTTTGAATTTGCCAGAATAGAGGGAAAAAAGAATTGCCTTGCTGTAAATAACACTGTTTTGTTTGAAGCACTGGGGATTTCTAGTCCCAGAAACTCTTTGTGTCTGGTGGACATTCCATTGTCAAAGGGGAAGGAACAATGTACTTTCCAGTGGGATGGGGTAGCTGGGGATTGGGGAGTCGAGTTACTGCCCTGACAGGAAGCAGTGCAGGAGGACCCGGGTGGAGCAGTCGGTGGAGAGAAGGTGATGCCGTGATTGAAGAGAAAGAATCAAGTTCAGGACAAACTCAATTCATTTCCTGCTCAGTGCAATGATATCCAGCATTGTACAACAATTTATCTGGGATATACATTTCCCACCCGACCCTGCTATTGGCAAAGATGACTCCACGAGGGTTGTGTTTACTCATGTTCGTACCAGCCATAAGTAAGGATTTCCAAGAATCTTCACAGGCACTTGATGATATTGCACTTTTAATTTCTTGTCACCGTTAATGTGCATAAATAAGGATATCTTAATTGGTTTAAACTTGTGTTTTACTGATTGCCATTGAATTAAAACATTGTTGATTTTCATTATTTATTTGCTATTTAGGTTTGGTTCTGTTATTCCTATCTTTTGCACATTTTTCTATTTATTCAGTGGATTTTCCTTGCCCTCTTTAGGGAAAACCATCCATTTTCACACTATCAGGACATATCGTGGCAGCTTCCTCCCTTGCCCTGCCCCACCCCTGTCCTCCCTTCTTTCTTTTCCTTCATCCCAGAGAAGGGCACTCTCACCACAACCATCCCCCATGCACTGTTCTTGTCTCTGGTAAATCATAACCTGGTTTTTGCTAAAACTGCCCCAATTCCCTGACATCTTTTCTGTCCTAGATGACATTTTCTGAGGTTTGGAATCAAAACACTGACTAGGTGATGGCATTGATGATGAACTTCACCATCCTGACAATTCTCTGTGCATCCATTTATAGTTTGCAAAGTTCTTTCATGTTCATTATTTTAATTGTTCTCCTAAATTCCCTGTGGTATGATCAAGATTAGTATTAAAATTTCTATTAAAATATTAGGAAATAGCATCAAATGATCTACCCAGGGTCATTTGTGTGTCATGGAGCCATCATCAGGAAATAGCTCCTTTTGCCTGTGTATTTTCCTTGATTCCAGGGTGTCCAGGGTAGGGGGGTGGGGAGACTATTCCAAATAAGTCAACAGGCCTCTTGGAACACCACATACAATGCTGCCACCCCATGGTCAGGACTCAAATGGATGCTGCCCTAAAACCAACACAGAGAATTGTATTGCAAAATCTTGAGTGCATTTTTTAAAAAATATCATTCAAAAATAAAATTTCAGGGGGAAGGAGTTGCTCTGAATTGAAATATTTCAGTTTAACACATTGATTGCCACACTAGAAAATATTTTTTCCTGGGGGCCACGGTGTTTTATTAAAACAAAATGATCCTTTCTAATTTCTGAGTTATATGCAACACAACCCATGTTTTTAGGATTAAATTGTCAATATTAATTGTAATAATAAGAAATCAACAAGTAAGATTTTTACTAACCAATGGCAAGGTTTTGCTTCACGCAGCCCTGGGTTTAACACTAGCCTGAGTTAAATACAACTCAAGGACAGTCAGTATGTTACAACAGTCTGGTGTTTTCACTTGACTTGATTCTCCAGGCGACCCAAATGGAGTCATATAGCTTTAAAAAAAGTCAGTCGAACTCAGTACATTAGCCATAGCACAGCAACAACAGTTCTCAGTAGTTCTCAATAGTGCAGACTGCATTGAGGAATAGATTTTTTTTGGCAGATATTAACTAATAAGAAAGTGTCCACAGGTGGGTCAGAAAAGATGCTGATGGAGATGCCAAAATGAGTCCTAGGCAAGACACTAAAGGGGCTGAATGAAGCCTAGAAAAAGACTGGGGACACATTTTGGGCCGTAAGGAGGGTGATACGTGTTGATCTGCAGAGCAGACGAGAGTGGGGGGATTGGGAGAGGAGGCAGACTTCTTCTCCAGAGGAAAAGTGACAAATGTTCCCCCAGATGGGACCCAGGTTTGTGAGCAGCTGGCAGGCAGAGTGCCAGCAGGAGCAACAGCCTCTGCCGGGGGTGGCCCGAGGGTCCAGCTTAGCGGGGCGGTCGGAGCGAGTGAACTTACTGAACCTTCTGATTTGAAGATTGTACGAACTTGATTTTACCATGATGGGGTCTTATTTAATCAAATCATGAGACAGCAGGCTCTCTCATGCTATTTCGAAAAGATAAAAATATTGCTTGTCTTCCTTGTTTATAAGTGTCCCCTCCACCTGTCTGCTCCAATACCTATATTTGCAGGTAGTGGAGCCACATGTTTTGCAGATTGGTCACTGTGATTCTACAACACGTTCAGCTGACAAAGGGCTTGTTCACATGTACCCCGGACACAAGTCTGTTGCCCCAGAGCAGCACCCTACAGCGTGGCATAGGAAAAGTGTGTGGTTATTCAGGGGAAAACAGGGTGGTTTTCAGAAGGTCAAGGTCAGAAGACAAGATCCTCTGAGGGGTCAGGTTTGGAACACCAGGCTCCCACGTTTGCCCCATGGATGCCTAAGACTCCATCCTCCACTCCCAGGCCTCTCTGGGACATGCACGTCTGGCTGGGGTGGGACACGAGAAGTTAGGAGGGTAAAATTGAGAAGTACGCCCCCACCTCGCTGGGATGGGGTGTTGGTGGGAAAGTCTCTCGCTCCCTGGGAGCTTCAGTTTTCTCATCTGCCCAGCGAATGACAGACAGGACTAGCTCAGCTCTCCTCCCCGAGAGTTTCTCGAAAGTTGGCTGGACCAAGCAACAGGCAATCGGAGGGAGAAGCCCGCTGCCCTGTGACACAGGATGGCAGTGAACCACCGGGCGGTGGCTCTCTAGGCTCTGTCCCACCAGCCACACATCTGCTGCCACGGCGCTCGGACCAGGGAACCCAGAGTGCGGCAACTTGTGTGAGGTCACACCAGAAGTCAGCAGCTGTGGCCAAACTGTGGCTCTTCCAACTCCCAAAGTCTCTGAGAGCACAGACCCAGTTCTCCTTACCAGAAGCTTCCGTCGGGCCCTGTCCTCCCGGTCAGCGAGGCTCTGGCAGGCCGGTCCTCTCGGGAAGGTGCGTGGCAGCAGGGACAGCCCCTGGCCTGGGGGGAGGCGGCTCACTCGTCCCGGTGACGCTGAGCAGATGCAGTTAAAGAGCAGCCAGCGGCTGGGGCCAAACGTGGCGTGGCCCGGCTGCAGGACAAGAAGGGACACGAGGACGGCAGACAGTGCCCTGCTCCCCACACTCACCTCTTGGGGTCAGCTGGAAACTGATGAAAACAGGACCCTGAAAACCAGCCGCTGCACTGGCTGTGCCGCTTTAATCGTCACTTCCTGCTGGCAGCCTACTGGGGGCGCCTGCTGGCAGCCTACTGGGGGCGTTGTGCCTCCTCCCATTTCCTTTTTATGACTTTAATTATTCGGAGGGAGAGGAGGTGGAGGGAATGACAGATCCCCCACCCCCAGGCTTGGAAAGGCCCCCTTGTGAGTAGAAAGTTCTAGGCACAAGCCGCCAGCCCTCTGCACCCATTGCTGGATCACCGGCTCCTCCTGACACCCTTTGGCCTCCTCTCACAGGCTCTGCTTCTAGAATGTTCCTGCTAACCAGGGTCAGAAAGGCACTGCTGGTCCACAGAGGGCCTGGACGAGGCCCTCTCGGGCTGCTGTGCTGCTGCCCCTTCCCTGCCATGTGACAGAGCTGCTTTGTGGGGGCCACTGCAGAGTTTGTGTGTCCGTTCGGCCAGCTGAGTGCTGGGAGTGTGGCAATAGGACCTCTGCTTCTAGCCGATTGCACATTGAAGGCTGGAGCAGTGACCATAAAGCAGCCACGAGATTGAGAACACGTGTGGGCTTAGGCAGAGGCCGGTCCTGTCCCAGGCATTGCCACCTTCCTCTCTGTTGACATTTGAAGGTGGGCTTAGAGTCACATCATAACAAATGTCTACCGTTTTTTTGAGACAGAGTCTCACTCTGTCACCTGGGTTAGAGTGCCGTGGCGTCAGCCTAGCTCACAGCAACCTTAGACTCCTGGGCTCAAGCAATCCTCATGCCTCAGTTTTCCAGGTAGCTGGGAATACAGTCGGGCACCTAATTTTTCTATTTTTAGTAGAGATGGGGTCTCGCTGTTGCTCAGGCTGGTCCCGAACTTCTGAAGTCAAGCAATCCTCCTGCTTCGGCCTCCCAAAGTGTTAGGATTACAGGCATGAGCCACTGAGCCTGGCCTGTCTAAGATCTTAGGGGTAAAATAATTTAAAACATTCTCCTGCCGGCCCAGAAAACCTCTCCACAAAAGTAGAAGAGACAGAAAAGAGTTTTATGACTCTTTGGAGTCATAATATGCATCAAATCAGAATGCATCAAATCAGAATGTGATCTTAGCTCAGAGATTGCAAAGATGAACAGAGGTCTCACCCTGTTACATAGCCCGGCAGACACAACCCATTGCACGTGAGTCAACACAAACCATAGCTAGTCCTCAAGTAAGCGGACTTGACGGCACCTTTTTTTTTGTTTAATATTCAAAAGAACTTTGTTTATTTAGGCTTGTGCATAGCTTTATGATTTGGTGCTTTTAGGATGCTCTTTCCCTAGAAAAACAGGCAAGTATTCCAGGGTCCCTTTCCCAACCTGTACTGACAGTTTCAGAGAAAGATATAGACAAGATATACACATGGACGTGTCTACATACATGCTGTGTACGTAGACAAAATACAATGAGTTGCCTCTGACCACACAGATGACAGGAACATGTAGGCAAAAGGTGGCTTCTAGAGACAGGATTGGGAATGCCTAGGAATGGATTTCTCTCTTCAATTTTGTCAGTCAATTTCCATGGTCTGGATAGTGGTAAATATTATCAGAGCCCATTCAGTTCGACAGCACCAAATTTGTCGCACATAATTTATCCTAAATTCACCTGGTCGCCATCCGTGTTAGCTAATTGACTTTTCCCAGAGGGAACGTAAACTTCCTCTGGATCTTTATGACAAGAGGAAGGTTTGCCACGTGGAGAGAGGTGCCTGGGGAGAGTTAGGCTCCTAAGTTAGGCTCCCACTTTCCCAGGAAGACTAAGAGGCAGGGGGGCTGTTTTCCTTGATGTTTACATTTCAAAGAGATGGCTCCCAGGTGCTGGAGAAACACAGTCGTGGGGGGTCCGACTGCAAACAGCTTTTACAAAGATTTGCATCTCAAAGGGCAGAGAGAGAGCTTACAACTTTCTAAAGAAAACGCTCAGAGAAGGGAGGAGGGGTAATTCTTTTCTGTTTTTTTTCTCACTGTGGAGAATTAATGGTTTTTCTATATTTTTTATTTGCCCTTACACTTTCAACATTTTCAAGGACTTTCAACCCAGCAGACACTCACAGCTGTGTGAATTGGGCACAGCAGGGCAGGGCAGGAGAGCAGGCGAGGAAAGCAAAGGGCTGTGGCCTGATCATCGGGGTTTAACTCTCATTGCATGGGGAGGAGGCACCCTCCCAGCAACTGCCCGAGTCTCTCAAAAACTTGCCTGTTTTTTGGGCACCATAGTTTTAGTCAGTCAGTACCAATTTGATGGCAAGTAGACGTGTAGCCCATTTTCCAGATCTTGTGCCATCTCGCTTTGTATTACAGGCTCAAGCTTAATCCAGGATAGCATAAACGGTGCTAGCTCACTGTCATTTCTTAGGATTGAGTAATATTCCATTGTGAGCATATACCACATTTTAGTTATCCACCCATGAATTGACGGGCACTTGGGTAGTTTCCATGACCGTGCAACAGTGAATTGTGCTGCCATAAGCATTCGGGTGCAGACGTCTTTATAATAGAGAGACTTATGTTCTTTTGGGTAGATGCCCAACGATGCTATTGCTGGGTCCAAAGGTATTTCTATTTCTAGCTGTCTGAGGTATCTCCAACAGGGAGTTGTCGGGGGAGACCCACATCTTAAGGAAATGGCGAGCATTATGGGGGAGAAGGGATTACCTCTATCCCTTTTTAGGGAGAGGCAAAGATATACATTGTAACCAAAATGTCTGAAGAAAAAATCTGTAATCGGGAGGTGGGCAGGTGGAGGGGGGAGGCGGGGAAGGGTACACACACGGTGGGTGCGGTGCGCACCACCTGGAGGCTGGACATGCTAGAAGCTCTGGTATAGCGGGGTGGGGGAGGAGGGGTGGGTGCAAGATATGTAACCCTAACAATATTTGTACCCCCATAATATGAGGTAATAAAATAAATAAATAAATAACTCTCCTGGCAGGGTTCACATCAAAGTCTTACAAACAGTGAGGGGACACCATGGCTAACTATTCTTATCAGCGCAGCCAACCTGAATTCACTTCATTCTAGCCACATCCTGAAATTCCCTCCCTTCTGTGCCCTTGGTTTGGCTCTAGTCACGGGCATTATATTTACGTGCCCTCGGCCCCCCAGCTAAGGGGTGATTTTCTGCTTTGAGTCTTCCTGTTCCCTGAGAGTCTTATCTGTTCCTTGCCGGCAGTTTCTGGGCTCCTCTTGTGGCTCAGAGACACCCCCAGAGTCAAGGTCCCTGCCAGCTTCTGGATGGGACTGGGGGTTTCTTAGAGGTCAGGGTCTTGCCACAACTCAACCCTAGAAAGTGCTCAAAATTACTTATTGAATAAATGAACACAATGCACAACTCAAATGCTCTATTCCCTCATCTTGCCTTTTGTAGAAGACAACGTCAGGTAGCTCGTTTCAGAAAGTGGAACTGTAGAAACCTGCGCACATCCAGACATGAAAGTAGCTCCAAGATTCTCTCTTTTCCACACCCTCTCTGTTCCTCTGCTCAGATTTGCAACAAACCGGGAGGTTCCCCGGAAACCTAGGGCACCTGGGAAGCGGCCATTTTCCCTGTCCTTCTGTGTGACACCAAGTCAATCCCTTTCCCTGGACTGAGAGCGCGACTGATGACTCCCCTCCACCTGCCGCCTCCGCATTTCCCGTTTCCTTCTCTACCAGACTCCTCAAATGGTATGAAACACCACCGATAATGGCCGAAAGTAGGTCCTTATCCATCCCTGGTCTCCTTTGTTCTCCGCGTTCGCACGTGGAGACTCTCTGGCCCAGACACTGAGCGGGCAGGGAAAATGGCCATTTCCCAGGTATTATTAAGCCCGGGGGATGCCACAGCCACATCTCTGAGACATTTGGGGGAGGCACCTTTCCGAGGGCTCCTAAGGGGACCAACCATTCCAACTTGCCCAGAATTTGACTGGATTTAGCACTCAAAATCCCACATCCTGGGAAACCCCTCAGTCCCCGTCAAACGGAGGCTGTTGGTCACCAGATGGCCTCCTAACGCTTGTTCCTGCTCGTTCTCCCAGTATCTGCCCTCTTCCTCTTCCTCCTTCTTCTCAACCCATGGTGGAAACAAGCCCAGTGGGAAATGTGGAAATGAAACTCCAAGTCAGAGTTGGGAGAGGCTGAAGCCAAATGCTGAAGTGCGGTTTTTCTTCCTTGTCTATCTTCACTCTGAAAAAGGTTCTTTGCAGAAATTCAGGAACGGTGTGCACTAAAGCCCCCACCCACCCACCCCCATTCCTAGAGCACCAAAATGCACTCGAGGAGACAGAAAGTAAAGCACAATGTGGGAAATTATAGAATAATTCTTTTAAAGGGATTAAAGAACCTTAGATGTCTTTCAGGCCAGAGGGCTGGTTTTGCGGATGAACAAATTTAACCGGAAGAGATCAAGCGAACCCCTCCCACATGGTTAGGCAATAACTCCACTGTCACTATTGCTCTTCATTTACGAAGCTAATGTTCATGCTCTGAGATGGAGTTTGCTAATTTGATTCATTGGGAAGGAAGTACTTGCCCTGCCTGCCTCATCATGCTTTTATGAACACCAAAGAGCAGGTAAAAGATTTTAGGGCTGAGAGGGGCCCAGCCGGGGGTGTCTCCGGTTGGAGGTGGGCAGAGGAGCCTCTCAGCCCAGGATGTCCTGCAGAGACCACACGTGCCAGCGAGGCCCCAGGGTGGGGCAGAGATCATCTTGGGGTGAATCTAGTAGGTCGGGCTGACTATTCAGAAACGTCCAGGTCCAGATGCAGGGCAGCCGTTTGAGCACGTGGTTGACACATGGCATGGAGGAAGGATTAAGGATGCCATGAAGAGCGCCCTAAATATCTGATGTCTCTTAAAGCAAATTTATCCTATTCTCCTGAGCCGAGGCACCATGCCGGGCCTCACGAGTGGTGATTCCAGACAGAATTTGTGGGACGCAGACAAAAAGCCATCCTCTTAAGGAGTCTATAGTTCCATGAGAAGGGCAAGACTTATGCCAACGAAAGACAATGAGTTAGGGCCCAAATGAATGTTCTAGGCCGGTGTGTTTCATACACCCTATTGGGAGATTTGAAAAATGAAATAGAATAGAAACTATCAAAATGAATCCCATGAAATGTGCGTGTGAATGCTCGGAAGCAGTATAAAGTGTACTGTTTCCCGACGGTATGGTCAGAAACTGTGGAAGGCACAGTTTTAGATAACATATTAAGCAGGGTTTTAGGAAGGAAAGAGATCAAAATATGCCAACCCCAAAGGAAAAGCCCTGAAGTGTGGAGTAGGACTTGGACATGGAGGAGGGTTGAGACGTGGTAGGGAGGAGGGCCCTTTGAAGTGGTTATTTTAAAGGAAGCAGAGAGTATTAGATGTCAGGGCAGGACAGGATGGGCCTTGGAGTAGGTGTAGGAGCTTGTTATCGTGACTTCCAGAGTTTTCTGGGTAGCTGATGTCTACCTTTCTAATTCCATAGCTGTGAGTTTAGAACAGTGCCTGCACCAGTTTAGTTAGTCCAAAAGGCCAGGAAAGAGCAGCAAGGACTGAATCCATGCCTTGACGTTCTCCTCTAGGTGTTCATGGGATGGGTTAGATGTGGTCCAGCCCAGATGAGGTGGTCCCTGGAGCTTTCTGGGCTGGCACCTTGGAGGACGGCACCTGCTGAATCTGGAGTGGGGTGTAGACCTTCCTGAGAGCCTAATGAGACCGTCCCCTACCCCCGACATTACCAACTGCAGCTGAGTGTCCCCTGGTAAGGATCTGGGGGTCCACAAGCTGAGATCTTCCTGTCATGAATACTGTTTCTGATCTTGCTGAGGTGTGTCCCAAACAGGCTGATTTCCCTCTGTGTCGTTATATCAGAACTTCTTGGCCCATGAACTGTAAATCAGTTATGGGTTTGTTGAGGTATTTTCCTTCTCAGGGAGGAAGAAACCACCCTGTTAAAAAACAACAACATCAAAAACAAAAACAAAAACAAAGTGTCTAGAGGCCTGGATTGGTGGCCTTGGGCAGAGGGCAGCCTCATCTGTTTACACGCTGTGCTGTGACAAATGCCACCATGTGGACCTTGATGAGAAAAAGTACCTTTGATGAACAGAGACTAGTATACCAAGTAGTGCTGTCCAGGTCTTACTTTCCTTCTTTCTGAAGCTGCTGCTGACGTTAGACATCATGGGGCCACAGCATTTCCGCCGGGCACATCTGTAGGACTGGACCAGCCCTGTTGGGGTGCACGTCACCTTTCACCACATCCCACCTCCAGAGCTCTGGTTCCTCCCCTCCCGAACCCATCAGCCTCATGCAGTCAGGGGCTGGTCAGACTCCTCCCCAGGGGGTGCTCCCCCGCCGCCCCCTGGGCTCTGTCTAGACCAGTCCCTGCTAGTCCCAGGCCACGAGGCTCCTGTGTCCTGGGAAGCTGAGGCAGGACCACAGTGGCTGCCTGTTTGCTTCTTCAGGGAGTGGAAGACACAGCACCGGCAACAGTAAGAACCGGAGGCAAAGCCCGTTCCTCTGTGGAGCGGATGAGGGGGTTGATTTGCACAGAGAGGTGTTAGAAACAGTTAAGTGACAACACAAAGTCATGCTCTGGTCCATGACCTCCTGTGGCTTTTCTGTGAAACCCACAGCCTATGCTGCTGCCATCAGCCTCACGGAGACTTGCATGCACGCACACACGCACACACACACACACACACACACACGCCACTCGAGTTTAACCCAGGGGGCAGCTGAGCTTTGTGAAAGAGAAAGGCAAAAGAGGGCACAGGCATAGGAGGTGAGAGCTAAGAGGATGTCAGGTGCCATCTACACCAGTTTCTTCCCCAGTATCACAGATAAGGAGACTGAGGTCCAGTGTAGAGAAATGGTTTCAAGATCGTCACTTTAGTTAATTTTAGTATGCGGTGTGAGATACGAGTAAAGATTCTTTTTTTTTTTAATGTCTAATCTTCACTAATACCTCACTGTTATGATGACTGCAGCTTTATAGTAAATCTTGTGATTAGGAAATGTGAATTCTCCTGCTTTTTCTTTTTCAAAATCCAAAAAGTCCTGCCCAGATTTTGAGTGGGGGTACATTGATCTATAGATTAATTTCAAAAGAATTGACACACTAATAATATTGAATCTTCTGATCTGTGAACACGGTCTTGTTTGATTTTTCTCATCAATGTTTTGTAGTTTTCAGCATAAAAATCTTACACCTCATTCCAAAGTATTACAATTTATTCCAAAGTATTTCATGATTTTAATGGTGCTGTAAATGGTACTGATGATTGAATTTCAATTTCCAGCTGTTCATTACTAGTATACAAAAATAGAATTGACTTTTGTATGTTGATCTTGTATTCTCTGACCTTGCTAAACTAATTTATTAGTTCTAGAACTTTTTTCTTGATTCTTTAAGGTTTTCTGGGGCCAGGCACCATGGCTCACATCTGTAATCCCAGCACTGTGGGAAGCTGAGGTGGGAGGATCGCTTGAACCTAAGAGTTCAGTACCAGCCTGAGCAAGAGTGAGATCCTGTCTCTACTAAAAATAGAAAAAATTAGCCCAGTGTGGTGGTGTGCACCTGTAGTCCCAGCTACTTGGGAGGCTGAGGCAGGAGGACTGCTTGAGCCCAGGAGTTTGAGGTTTCAGTGAGCTGTGATGAGGCCACTGCACTATAGCCGGAATGACAGAGCAAGACTCTATCGCAAAAAAAAAAAAAAAAACTACATAGAAAATCATGTCATCTGCAAATAAAGACAGTTTTATCACCTTCTTTCCAATCTGTGTGCTTTTTATTTCTTTTTCTCACCTCCTGTCACTGGCTAGATCTCTATTACAATGTTTTTTATGTTTTATATCTTTTTAATGAGAAAAAGAACCACAGGTCTATCAAATGCTTTTCTTAAGGCAGGGTTTGATTCTCTCCCATTTCTCCTGAGTCTGACGTAAGGATCGGTATCCTTTGTGGTCCACACCCCCCGGGAGAAATCTTCAGTGGGTCGGCTGGAAAGGGATTTGGGGCAGTTGTCCCATCCCCCGGGGGATGTTGTCAGTAATAGATTCCCTTTTTCCCTCGGCAATCCTCATTGTCTCAGCAATCGGCTTTCTGTGTGGCGAGTGACCAGACCTAGGCCCCTTGGGGCTCAGCAACAAAACCAGGAATGAAAGACAGAACATTACTCTGAACCTCTATTAGAAGGTTAAATTGGGGTGGCGAGAAGGGACATCCTGGCCTTTTCCTGAACTTGAGGGGACAGTATTCAGTCTTGGGCCTTCTCTATTCACATGGATTTTCTGTCTCTACGTGTTTTTATTGATCACTGAGAAAGAAGATTAAAGTATCTATGTGTAACTTTGGATTTGTCTAATTACATTTTTGTTTTTTTCAGTTTTGATTCATATATTTTGAAGCTCTGTTTTTAGGTGCAAACATTTTAAGGATTGTTATGTCTTCCTAATAAATTAACACATTTATCATTATGTAATGTCCATCTTTACCCTTCACAATACCCCTTACTCCATAGACTGCAGCACTATATTAGTGTAGCCACTCCAGCTTTATTTTGATCAGTGTTGTTATGGTATTTCTTTCCCCATTCTTTTAATCTATGTGGTTGTGGTAGGCAGAATTTCCAGACAGGCCTCAAGATCCTACCTACTGGTGTACAAGCCCTAGATAATCTCCTCCCCTTGAGTGTGGGAAAAATAGGATGGACGCCACTCCTAGGATTGGTTTGCATGGTATTATAGAAGTGAAGTGAATTTGCAAATATAATTAAGGTCCCTAAACAGCTGGTTTTGAGTTAGTCAAAAGGGAGATTATTCCGGGTGGGGCTGACCTAATAAAGAGCAAACCTGTAAAAGCAAGGGATATTTGTTCTGGCTTTGAAGAAAGGAAACATCCTGTGCTCACACACAAGCCCACAGTGCCCAGCGCCCCTCCACCGGCTCCCCACTGCCGCCCTCACCCCCCTGCGATCCCCAGGATTGGCATTTCACTCACAGACGTCAAGCCTTCCTTTGATCCAAGTATACATTTCTATATGCTGCAGTCCATAAAATAATTTTAAAATCATGATACTTTTATTTTGAAAATCACATTTGCATTTGCAAACAATTAGAGGGCATGTGCGGACACCTATATGTGAGAGCATGAAATAACGATTAACAGGTACAGGTTAGCATTAGTCCCACTGGTAAGCAACCCTCGGCCCACAGCAGCAGGTGCTGGTGCGCACCTGGCCCTGGACGATGTCCCGGACTCCCGCCCTCCAAGGTCGCCCCACCCACATCATCTAAGGAGCCCCTCCCCGGCTCGAGGCCCCCGGGTGAGCCCAGCAGAGATGCTGAGGGAGCTAAAGGCGAGAATTGAGAATGAATTTTTCTCGAGCCACTCACAGAGACCAACTCACTGCAATTGCCACCCAGGCCCTCAGGATGCCTGACCCCTGACCACAGCCTACAGCAGTCCAGCTCCTGAGCCTCCCAAGATCCTTAGTGGGGGACGTGGCATTCATGACATGCTCATAGACCCCTCCTTCCCAACGTGCCACTGGCCAGGACCTCCGTGCGCACAACTCCCTTCCTCCTCCACCACCCCCTGACGTGCATTCTGCTTCCTTCCTGCATCTGCATTTCCTAACTAGGGGTGGCTGATTTACAGATAATGAATTCCCTTAGAGAGCTCTCTTTAAGCACAGAAATGGAAACAAAGAAATCCTCTTGTTTGGATTGCATAACCAGTCAGCATCCGATTTTCTAATGGCGTGGTATTCAAGAACCTTCGAGGACTGGCCCATCCCTGTGAGTCCCGAGGCTGTAGCTGCCCAGCATAGTACGCTCACCTGTGGCAGCTCTCCATCCGGGCACCTGCTGCTCTGCCTCTTCTCCACCTTCGGAGAAGAGCTCTAGATAGATACCGTATGTGCAGAGATGTTGCATAAAAATCTGAGTAACCTCATTGATGATAGTACATGTTATCTTCCCAACATCTTGCTTTATTTTGGAAAGACATGAACCATAACACATGCTGGAAAATTGGAAATTGTGTTATTTTCAGTATAGTTACACTGATCTTTTTGATAGTAGATAATTTGCACTAATTAACTAACAAACCGGTGTGTAAGAAGTAAACATGAACATGTATCACCCTGCTGTCTCTTTCACTGATGATAATAAAAGTCTACAAGGATCACAAAAGGAACATAGGTACCCATGTGTAAGAACTAGAAAATTATTGAGGAGGATCAGTGTAAATTAAAGAAACGAACAAACCTCAAAATAAAAGTGTTTCTTTTCCCTGTGCCATGCATCTGTTCCCCACCACAAGCTATTAGCCATTCCAGTATCTTTCATGAGGGGAAAGAGGGCCCAAGAATAGGAAAACATTGAAGGAAGTTTTTAAGGTAGACAAATTTATTTCAAAACTCTGCATACACATAGTTAAAGGTGAGACTTTAAAACTTATAAAATGAACTTTGAGCATTTTCAAAGTTGCAAGGTTGACGCAGTTCACAGTGTTCTGTATCATTAAAACTGTGTCTTGGAACTACAGGACTCCTTTGGAATGACGTTTTAATTTTTCCCTTCGGCTCCAAGAGTTTAGTTCCTTTCTTGCCCAGTTGCCTGCAGCTTTTAAGACCTGCACGATCTGTCAGCCAGGCCTGACCTCGGCTAAGTCCTCAGACCGGCGCCTGCAGAGCAGCACCAGGAGCAGGATGGCGCCCCCCAGCAGGACGGCCACGCGGAGACTCCAGCCTCTCCCGGGCGGCTTCCGCCTCTCCCCGCACAGCGCGGCCAGCAGCCAGGCCGTCCAGGGCCGCTGCATGTGGGCCGCCACCTGGTCCGCCACCCTCCGCAGCCGCTCCTCGGGGCACGCCCAGTGCAGGTCCTGCGCCATGTCGTAGTACACCTTGTTGGTGTAGTGGGCGCCCCCGTTCTTCCTGACCAGGGCCCCCACCAGCTGCAGCAGCTCCTCGGCCTGCGCCTCCTGCTCGCGGCCGCTGGCGCGGTTGTCGAAGGCGCAGACGCGGCCCCCGCACGCGGCCACCAGCTCCCGCAGCGCGCGGTTCTCCGTGCAGCGCACGTACTCCTGCAGGGAGCCCCCCGCCAGGTCCTCCTTCCTGGTGAAGACGACGACCGCCCACTGCAGGACGTCCTCCCCGAACATCGCCTTCACCGCCCGCACGGCCTGCTGGTCCTGGGCGGTGAAGCGGCCCAGCTGCGTCACCAGCAGCAGCGCGTGCGGCCCGGGGGCCGAGAGCAGGTAGCAGCGGCCTCGCTCCTCGCGCCCCGGCTCGGCCTCGGGCCTGCCGGCGCTGAAGAGGTCCGGAGTGTCCACGACTTGCACGAGCCACTTGTCCCACCTCCGGCTCCCGGCGGCGCAGGCTCTGGTCACCGACGTGGCCCCGAGCCTGGAGAGGAACCGTCTCTGGCCCAGGATGCTGTTCCCGGTGGCGCTCTTCCCCGTCCCCGTCCTCCCCACCAGGACGAGCCTCAGCGTGGGCTCCTGCGGCGGCGCCTGGCTGTCCTCCGCTGGCCCTGTGGGACAGATTATTAGTGAGCTTCCACGTCTTACACCGACGTAGCTTGGGAACTGGAATCTTGCCTTTAGAAAAAACGTGAAGAATGGAGATTTGAGCTCTGGGTGGTTCGTGTCCCTCGTTTCCTTCTGTGCGTGGGTTGCCTGGTGCACCTGTAGGTGCCCCACCCACGGCTGAACGTTTCAGAGAATGCTCCTTTGTAACTTCAGGCCATTACTTCATCCTACATTATCTCTGGTCACCCACACACGTGCAGACCTGTTTCACATTTGACAACTTAAATAGAGTCTGCAATATTCTCCCAGATGCAGGGAAGAAAGGCAGTGGCAGGGGGTGTGGGGGTATGGGTGGGCGAGGGCAGTGGGAGGGGGACTCGGAGAGGGGGCCAGACGGGCAGTACTGCATAGTGGTGAAGAAATTGCTGGAGTCCCAGACACTCTGGTTTGAATCATAGACCCACCAGGTGCTAGTTGTGCAACCTTGAGGAAGTTGCTTAATCTGAGTGTTAAACCTCTTCTGCAAAAAGGGGAATAATAATATAGGGTTTGGGCCAGGCGCAGTGGCTCATGCCTCTACTCCCAGCACGTTTCAAGACTGAGGTGGATCACTTGAGCCCAGGAGTTTAAGGTTACAATAAGCTGTGATGGCGCCACTGTACTCCAGCCTGGGTGACAGAGTAAGACCTGTCTCTAAAAAATATAAAACGAAAAAAAGAAAATAGGGTTGTTTCTCATAGGATTGGTGAGAGTTAGATAAGATCTCTTGTCTTTCTTCCCACCCTCCCTCTTTCCTTCCTTCTTCCTCTTCCCTCTCTCTCTTTAACCTGCTGCCTAAAAAGAATACCCATGTTAATCCTCCGTACTTATTCTCCAAACGTTCTACCTGGTAAATCATGTTCACTTTTGTCCATGATTTGATACCTTCTGTATCCTCTTCTGTGGAGATCAGAATAGGTTTTTTTTTTTTTTTTTTTTTTTTTTGTGACAGAGTCTCACTTTATTGCCCAGGCTAGAGTGAGTGCCGTGGCATCAGCCTAGCTCACAGCAACCTCAAACTCCTGGGCTCAAGCAATCCTGCTGCCTCAGCCTCCCAAGTAGCTGGGACTACAGGCACGTGCCACCATGCCCGGCGAATTTTTTCTATATATATTAGTTGGCCAATTAATTTCTTTCTATTTATAGTAGAGATGGGGTCTCGCTCTTGCTCAGGCTGGTCTCGAACTCCTGAGCTCAAACGATCCGCCCACCTCGGCCTCCCAGAGAGCTAGGATTACAGGCTTGAGCCACCACGCCCGGCCCAGAATAGGTTTATTATCCTCATTTTACACTCCAGGAACAGAGGGACAGGCTAGTTAAAGAACTTAACATCTCACAGCAGAGATCCAACTAAAATGCAAATCTTGGGGCTCTTTCTGTTTTATCCCAGGGTCAAGACACCTCTGGGACTTATCTCTGCTCAGTCCTGAGTAAGCCCCATTCTCCTTACTGTCCTAGCTCAAGCCCTGGGAGGCAAGTATGCAGTGCAGAGACAGGTCTTACCATAGACACTTTCTTCATCTTTTGCCATCTTCCGTCCTCCCATGCTTACCTGAAAGAGTCCCAGACACAATTTGTTCATTAATTTATTTATTCCTGAAATAGGCATAACCACTCGCAGTGTGTCAGGCCAAGGCCAAAGAGCTGGTTGCAGCACAGTGAAAAGATGTCGTTTCTGTCTGCAAAGGTGTCAAAATCCAGGTGTGTGTCTTGGAGAAGGGGCATGTGGTTAGAGAGAAAACAAGTACATTTTGTCAATTATAATAAATTGTGCTAATTCTCCTTTAGGGATAATATGAGAATTTTAGAGAATGACATCAGAAGGGCCAGCATCCTAACTGTGATTTGGAAAGATACTGAGAGAACATTTGGTGAGCTTGGATTTGACTTTTTGGGGACTCCAAATACAAAGGCAGAGGGTAGATTGTAACATTTACTGTATGCCAATGGGTAAACTTTAGACACTAATTTTTTCTGGGGTAATTCTGTCAGTGGCTTAAGCTATAGATATTAAGTTTTTCTAGGGGACTCAGCAGCCAGGGAAGACATAGGTAAACTCGGAGAACAAGAAAAGTTACTCAGTGATTTGGGGACCTGCCTTACAGTGGTTGACCTAGGAAAAAATCAAAAAGAAAACCGGAGTTTTTCCTATGGAAACTGGAAAACAGATCTATCTTCCAAGCAGATCTGGAGTGTCTGACCCCGCCCTCCCAAGGCCAAATGTCATTTGCTTGTCTAAGTATGACCTCCATGCTGCAGAGGCTGGGACACTCTCCTTCAATCCTGATGTTCGTGTCCCCATCCGAGGCTTTTCTAACTAAAGTGAATTCTAACCTTATTTAATACAATCAAACACTCTGTGATCCGGTTTGCCTGATCCCACGAGCACCTGAATGCAACTGCGTGTCCCCCTCTCAGCTACGCCTCCAGCCTCCTATCCAGCTAATCCTCCACCCAGTCAGCTGGGCCACAAACAGCAGATTTCAGGGCCTTTCTCGCCACTCTGTGCACGCGAGTGTCTTCCGCCCTGGCCGCTCCGGGTACCCGAGTTCTCTCCCCGCAGCGCCACACGCGGAGGAAGAGCAGAGAGAGGGGCTGGCTGAGTACTTTGTCTCTAGCAAAGGACCTTGAGAACAGGTTTGCCTCGTACCCAGGCCACAGCTGCTTCTGTTTCTGCAGGAACTCTCTCCTGCAGCCCGCCCCAAAGCCCTCAGGAACGTCCACTCCATGGGCCTATGTGATTCGCTATTTTGTGGGCAGCAATCAGCAGACTCTTGCAGCAGACACCCGAGCAGAAATGAACAAGCAGCCGCAAGATTCAGAGCAAAGAGCAGGAATTTAGCTGAAGCAAGAAGTCCCTGTCAAAGATGAAAACGAGAGTGTGCTGCAGGAAAGGCGTGGGACTCTGGGCAGGCCAGTGGCACTCTCCACAGAGTTCAGAATGGGGCTTGAAATGATTTTAAATAACTTTTCAGAGGGAAGTAAGCTCCAGCTGAAATATGAGCTGACAAGCGACTCTTAATTATTGAGGAATGTAAGCATATAGAATCCTGTATTCTTAGTACTTTGAGACCTTAAAATTTATCTAGGTCTTTGCCTCCAACCCTGCTATTTTTCAGAATTACTTAAGTGTTCTTTAACAATTTTACATTTCTCGGATCCATCCTCGGAGATTCTGGTTCATGAATCAGGTGTTTCTGATGTAATAATCAGCCGACAACCCAGAGTTTGGGAATCCGTTAATTTTCCAAACCCCTCCGTTGTACAGGTGAGGAATCTGAGGTGTCCCTGTAGGTTGGGCTGGAGAGGCTCGAATTAGGGAGCAGGTGCTTTAAGGGACCATGCACGGAAGGGGGTTGAAGATGAACTTCCTAACCTCAGATGCCTCCTGAGGGCCACTGGCGCGGACAGCGAGGAGAGAGTTCAGCTGCATCCAACTTGTCAGACTGGAACTCACCCCAAGCTTAGATTACTTATGGGGCCATAGAAATATCTTTTACCTTTGCTGAATATGCAGCTTGGGGAACGTTTAATGCCTTTTAAACTGTACTTTGTTCTTTAAAGTGGCTCCAGCAAACTCTTCCCTCACCCTGTTGAGGGAGTGTGGAAGAAGACAGGTTCTACCCCCAACAAGAAAGTGCACGCTCCGGAGCTGGAGAAGACGCTCCTAAAGCTTCCTCTGAACTTGATCTGTTTGCGACTCAGAACACCCCGAAACCCCTGGAAGCATGATCTTGACTGTTCCAGACCTGGCTGTCACGCATGCTGCCTGGCAAATTGCAGGTGCTCAGGCAGACGCTCTCTGGGAACCCCGTTCTTTCTGGTTCCCAGAGCACCCCCCTCCCCCACCCCTGCCAGCTCCCAGGCTCGGGCTCACCTTTCCTGGTGATGGGCTCTGAAGTTGGCTGCTAGAAGCCTGGACCTGCCGTTTTGCCTTTGGTTGTGAGTGCAGTAGGCTCTTTCCTGCCAGCGCTCAGAGGAAGTCGCTCAGACTTCAGAACTCAGGAAGCTCAGGGAGGGCCCAATGCTGATAACTTAAAGAGACAGAAACATTTCCCATTGAACTGTGAGTTGGCAATGTTGCTGCTACAGAATCTACCTCCTGTATCTTTCCATACCCTAAGAAGGGAAGGGCGTTGCAGGCCCTGAGGCCTGACTTCACTTCTACATCTGGTTACCGAGGTAATTTTCAGTTGCCTTTGCTCTTTAGGGGCTTTTCCCTAAGCCCAAAGAGTCTCTTGCCCCAGAATAAAGAACATGATAGCTATTCTCATCAACTGTCCGTTGGTTGGACTTCCATGTGGCCAGTGCAATCCCAGGATCCAATCTGCTGGAAAAAATATGGAAGTCAAGTCCCACCATTCTCTGAGAAAGGAAGGCTTTGGCAGCTGTTGAAGGACTTGAGGCTGGCTAGTATGCTGAGGATGAACCTCTTTGCCCTGTCTTTCAGTTAGCCTGATTAGGAGGCTTAGTCCAGTCATCTTTGTTGGTATCACCAATTCTAGTTACTCTGTCTTCTCTCAAGAGCATCATAAGGTCAGCAAAAGAGCCAATTGTTGGGGGATGGGAAGGCTGCAGAGGGACTGGCTCCATACCTGGTTAGGTCATTAGCTAGCTATGGGACCTCTCCCAACTCTCTTAAGCTTTCTGGAGTTGACTGTCCTTCTATGTGGGGAGGAGGATAGCCTGACCCTACTGGTTAGGATCTGCTTTTTTACTTCTTTCATGCCATCCCATTTTTTTTCTGGTAGGGGAGAGACCCAACTTTTACTGTTTCTCACCTTTTATACATCTTCTTCAGAAAAATCTCTCTTCAGATCCTTTGCCCATTTTTTAATCAGGCTACTTTTTTTTTTTTTTTGCTATTGAGTTGTGTAAGTTCCTTATATATTTTGGATATTAACCCCTTATGAGATATGTGGTTTGCAAATGTTTTCTCCCAATCTTTAGGTTGCCTGTTCATTTTATTGATTGTTTCCTTTGCTGTGCAAAAAATGTTTGATGTAGTCCCATTGTTTATTTTTGCTTTTGTTGCCCAATCTTTTGGTGTCATATCCAAAAAGTCATTGCCAGGGCCAATGTCAAGGAGCTTTTCCCCTATGTTTTCTTCTAAGAGTTTTATGGTTTCGGATCTTAAATTTAAGTTTTTAATTCATTATGACTTTATTTTTGTGTATGGTGTAAGATAAGGGTCCAATTTCATTCTTTTGCATGTGGATATCCAGTTTTCCCAACACTGTTTATTGAAGAGACTATCCTTTACCATTGTGTATTCATGGTGCCCAGGTCAAAATTTAGTTGATCATATATGTGTGGGTGTATTTCTGGGCTCTCTGCTCTGTTCTGTTGGTCTATGTGTCTGTTTTTATGTTAGTACCATACTTTTTTGATTACTATAGTTTTGTAATATCATGTGATACCTCCAACTTGGTTCTTCCCAAATATTGCTTTGGCTATGCAGAGTCTTCTGTAGTTACATAATACTTTATAGTTACTTTTTTTTATTTCTCCGAAAAATGCCAATGAAATTTTGAAGTGGGTTATGGTGAATCTGTGTATTGCTTTGGTTAGTATGGACATTTTAGAAATATTAATTCTTCCCACTCAAGAACGTGCATATCCTTCCATTTATTTGTTTCATCTTCAATATCTTTTGTCAGTGTTTTATATTACAGTTTTGAGTATACAGATCTTTCACCTCCTTGTTTAGATTTATTCACTGTTTATTCTTTGTGATGCTATCATAAATGGGATCGTTTCTTGATTTCCATTTTGGATAGATTGTTATTGTTGTAAAGAAATGCAACTGATTTTTGTATGTTGATTTTGTATCCTTCAGCTTTACTGAATAAATTTTTTATTTCTAACAACTATCTTTTTATGGAGTCTTTAGGGTTTTCTACATGTAGGATCATGTCATCTGCAAACAGGGATAATTTTACTTCTTTTATGATTTGGTGGCCCTTTATTTCTTTTTCTTGTATGATTGCTCTTGTTAGAATTTCCAGTACTATTTTGAACAGAAGTGGTAGAAATGAGCATCCTTGACTTTTCGTGTTCTTGGAGGAAAAGCTTTCAGTTTGTTCCCTTTGAGTATGATATTGGCTGTGGGCTTTTAATAATGGCCTTTATGGTGTTGGGGAAATTTTCTTCTATACCTATTTTGTTGAGAGTTTTTATTATGAAAAGGTGTTGAAGTTTGTTAAATATTTTTTCTGTACCTATTGAGATAATCATGTGCTTCTAATTTTTCATTTTGTTAGTGTGGTATATTATATCAATTGATTTTCATATGGTAAATCAACCTTGCATTTCAGGGATAAATCCCACTTGGTCTTAGTATATAATCCTTTTGATGTGTTCTTGAATTTGGTTTGCTGGTATTTTATTGAGGATTTTTGCAATCTATGTTCATCAGAGATATTGGCCTGTAATTTTCTTTTCTTGTGTCTGTGGCTTTGGTATCAGGGTGATTTTGGCCTCATAAAATGAATTTGGAAGTATTATCTCTAATTCTATTTTTTGGAAGAGTTTAAGAATGATTTGAATTAATTATTCTTTGAATGTTTGTTAAAATTGAACCTTGAGTCTTCTGGTCTTGGACTTTTCCCTGTTGGGAGGTTTTCAATTGCTGCTTCAATCTCCTTATTTCTTATTGGTATGTTCAGACTTCCTGTTTCTTCTTGATTCAGTTTTCGTAGGTTGTCTGTTTTTAGGAATTTGTCCCTTTCTAGGTTATCCAATTTGTTGACATATAATTATTTATAATAGTTCCTTACAGTCCTTTTAATTTTTGAGGCATCTGTCATAATTTCTCCTCTTTAATTTCTAATTTTATTTATTTATTATTTTCTCTTTTCTCAGTATAGCTGTAAGAGTTTGTTGGTTTGGTTTTTTTTTAAACTCTTACTTTTGTAGTTTTTTCCCCATAGTTTGTTGATTCTCTCTTTGACTTATTTCAGTGCTGATCTTTATTATTTCTTTCTTTCTGCTACCTTGGGGTTTAATTTGTTCTTTCTGTAATAATTTAAGGTATAAGATGAGGTTATTTATTTGTGATCTCTCTCCTTTTATTAATGTAGGCATTTATTGCTATAAACTTCCCTCTTACTATTCCTTATTATGTATCCCGTACTTTTGGTAAGTTGTGTTTTTATTTTCATTCATCTCATGATATTTTTACAGTTCCTTTTTTGATTTCTTCTTTGACCCAGTGGTTGTTCAAGAGTATGTTATTTAGTTTTAAGTATGTGTAAATTTTCCTGTTTTCTTGCTGTTTGATTTCTAGTTTCATTTCATTGTGGTTGCACAAGATACTTGGAATGACTTTAATCTTCTTAAATTTGTTAAGATTTGTATTGTGACCTAAAATGTGACCTATTCTGAAGAATGTTCCATGTGTGCTTGAGAAGAATGTATTTTTTTACTGTTGGGTAAAAAGGTCTGTTATGTCTATTAGATCCATTTGATCTATAGTATAGTTCAAGTCCACTCTTTCTTTATTGCTTTTATGGTTGGATGTTTTATCCATTATTGAAAATAAGGTATTAAAGTCTCCCACCATTATTGTATTGCTGTCAATTTCTTCCTTCCAGTCTACCAATATTTGCTTTATATACTTAGGTGCTCTGATGTTGGGTGCATTCCTATTTACTATTTTTATATGTTCCTGTTAACACATTGACTGTCATGTGAGTTGTATTTAACTCATGCTAGTTTTGAGCCTGGGGCCGCATGAAGCAAACCCTGCAGTTGGTTCATGAAAATCTTGCTTGTGGATGTTCTTATTGTTACGATTAATACTGAAAATTTAATTCTAAAAACATGGATTGCATTGCATATAACTCATTCCAGAAAATAAAACATAAAAAATTAGAAAGGATAATTTTGTTTTAATAAAACACCGTGGCCCCAGGGAAAAATCTTTTTTTCTTAGTGTGGCAGTCACTGTGTTAAATTGATACTTTTATCATTATGAAACACCATTTTTTTTTCTCTAAAGACAGTTTTATCTGGTATAACTACATACTACTGTTTTCACTTGGTTATAATTTGCATAAAATATCTTTCTCATTCCTTTACTTTCAGCCGATATGTATACTTAAATGTAAAGTGAGTTGTTTTGTAGACAACATACAGTTGGATCTTAATTTTTTAATCTGTTCAGCTACTCTGTATTTTTAATAGGGTATTTTAGTCCATTTATTTTTAAAGTAATTATTGATAAGGAAGGATTTACTACTGTCATTTTTTAAAACTATTTTCTCTTTGTCTTATAGTTCTTTTGTCCCTCTTTTCTCTCTTTCTGTCTTCTCTGTTTCATTTTTTAATTCAAGTCAAGAGTTTAACTGATCTGAGATGTCATCAGTCTCGTCAGTCTCCTGTGAAGGTCCTGACTGATACAGAAGCCTCAGAATCAGCTCTCCAACTGTCCTGACAGCCCAGGGCCGAGGTTCTCTGGCTCAGGATTGATCTCGGCATCTGTCTCTTCATCACCTCTGCCTTCTGTGCTTGCTTATAGCTTGTGGGTCTCCAGTTTTAGCTCCTCACTCTTTTTTATATATATTGTTTGCTTCACCCTTGGAATTCTTCTTTTCTGATGAGCTCATCAATCATAAAAATTCTGTTTCTTTTAAGAAATTCAGCTCTATTTGCATTTAGCAGGATAATGTTTCACAATATCCAGTTCACCATCTTGCTTGATGTGTACATTTCAATGCTAAATTTGAAGGATGCCAAGGTTAAAATCTAGTTAAGTCTCTTTCGATGTTAAGCAAATTTCATATACATAAAACAGACTATTGACATGTGAGTGTGTCTGTCTGTCCTTGTTGCTGGGCATGAATTGGTTCTGTTACAGAGTAAATGAGCCATGTGTCCACTTACCATCTTCTGAGGACAAATCATGAAGAGAATTAAAGATAATGTAATCCTAGAAACTTGAGAGTTTACTTATTACTTTATTGCTATTTTTTATCACATTCAATGGTAAATCAATATTATAAAGAAGAAAAAGCATTTTCAGGAACATAAAGCTGACTTTGGAGATTTGCATAGGAGAGAAATTTTATGTTGACAGTTATCAAAAGATTTTAGTGGTATATTTCAAAGCCAACAGTAACTTTTAAAATAATTTGATTCATGAATAAATGGTGTAATATGTTAAGATTTAAATATTTCACAAAATCTCAAATATGACATTAGGCACCCCATTTACAGGGGAGGCACTGTTATTCACCACTAAATGACAATAAGTAAATAATTACTAATCTGTAACTATAATCTAGAAGACCTGCATTCTGGCACATTGGTTCTTCTTAAAATTATTATTAACTTTTTGGGTATAATACACAGTAAACTACAAAATAAAGTGCACATGCTGAACAGTAAGGAATAAAACATATTGCACATGCTGTACAACATACAAAATAACAGAATTAGCAATTTGACATACAATCGAATACAAAATAAAATACACGGTTGTGTTTTGATTAGGACTCTTTGTAGGCAATTTGCTTTGGGCATGGTTGTGCAACGTCTCTCAATTTCCATGTACTCTATGAGATTCTCTCTGAAATCCTTTAATTTTTCCTCTGACCTGACAGATCCAGATTTTGACCCTTGTATGAGGCTGTACAACCTATTGGTATAGTGGCCACCACTCTTCTCCATCATCAAGCCCTCAGTTAGGTCCATCAGCTCCTCCACTTGGTCATCCCGATCGCTTCCCGTAGCTCGGTTATTAAAGGCACAGACCCGCCCCCCACATGCTGTCACCAGCGTGCGGAGGGCTTTGTTGTCGGAGTCACATATGTAATCCATCAAGGAGCCACCACTGAGGTCTTCCTTGTGGGTAAAGAGGACAATTGTGTGTCTCATGGCATCCCCTCCAAAGATCTCCTGCACCTTCTGCACAGCCTGCTGGTCCTGGGCGGTGTATCGGCCCAGCTGGGTCACGAGCAGCAGCACGTGGGGTCCTGGGGCAGAGAGTGAGTAGCACCTCTGCACCTCTTTGTACAGAGCTTCGGAGTGGTCCTTCTCAGAAAATATACCTGGTGTGTCAATAATGACCATCTCTCTCTCTCCCCAGCTTCCCCGCCCTTCACTGCAAGTCTCAGTCAAGGTCTGGGCACTCAGCCTCGACTCAAATGCTTGTTTCCCGAGGATGCTGTTCCCTGTGGCACTTTTGCCGGCTCCTGTTTTGCCCACTAGAATGATTCTCAGCTCTGATCCACTGACACGTTGGCTGTTTGTATGTGGTCCTGTTAGGAACAAGTTTGCTGTTACTACTATACTGATCATAGCAATGGAATATTTTCAATGACAAGGAGGTTATCCCTCATTATGGGAAAAGATACTCTCACAATCTATTGTGTATATATGAAATAAAAGCTAACTCCATCATCAAATAAAACATATTCATTACAGTTTTTAAAATATCTCAAAGATTTCTCTAGGGCTGCAGAGTATTGCCACATTGGTCCCTGAAAGAACATACTTAGAGGATGAGATGGATTGGGAAACATATGTCATCATGCAGTGCTTGCCTGAATCACTCAGTTGGGGCCCTCTCAAAGACAAATTTTCTGGAGATCAGAGATGTGCAGCCAAGACTGCGGGTTTCATCTCAGGGTGGGCCAAGTAACCTGGCTCTGCTCCATGGCCAGGGAAGGCTCCTCCGACCTTAGCTGGGCAGACTATGGTCATGACCACCAGGGAAATGGCTGGACCAGAGAAATCACAGAATGAGCAGTGTGAATTATTTTTACTGATAAAGAAATGGCTGATAGTTTATAAAGGATATCATAGTTTTGCTTAGAAAGGATAGAATAATTTTATATAAAGTAGGCACAGAATATGGTAAACTCCCTTCTCTCCTTCTCTGTATCCCTTCAGTGTGTGTAGGGTTCTGGGGAGAGGAATGAATGGGACAGAAGTTATAAAGGAGCTTGAGGCTTTGAGCAAAAATTGTGTCTCAGAGACATGAAAGGGGAAGGCCTGGGAGCCACAGTGGCATTTCTGCAGGCCCTGGAGTGGTGGAAGGAATGGCTGTCCGGGGTGGGTGAGTGGCAGACTCCAGATGCTGCTCTGCAGTGGAGAGACGGGAGCCGTTCAACTTGCCAGGCAGAGTTGACTCTGGCTCCTGAGGGTCAATTCTTTGTTTCCTTTACTGTAAAGGAGGAACATTTGACCTATATGAATGAATAAGAGAAGAATCCTTCTGACAGTCGATCTTGGAGGGGAATTTCCCAGCGAACTAATAAGACTCTCCTGCTAGGCCCATTGCCTTCGAGAAAATTGGAGAAAGGAAATCTACATAGAGTATAGAATATCAGAGCCAAAATGGAGCTTAGAATGCATGAAGGAAATTAGCTCTCTGGGGGGCAGCATGCAGTGGTAAAGCATAAAGAATCTGGAGGGGGTGGTGCCTAGTTTTCACTGTGTTCCAATTGCCAGCCATGTGACTTTGGACAACTGCTTAGTTCTCTGTACCTGGAAAAAAATGATGGTTGATACCACGTGGTGGTGTTCTAAGGATTAAACAAGGTAATATGTATAAAGAACATAAAATATCACTGGTGCACTTAATCACTAAGTCAACATTAGGCTAGTATTGTCTAAAGCAGCCTCCTTATAAATAAAGTAACTGTGGCCTATGGTGGTTAACAAACTCAGACAAAGTCACCCAGCTAGTTAATAATGGTGGCATCTACTCTTTGTTGAGTGCTTAAGATGTGCCGGGCTCTGTACCTCGTGGTTTACCTGCATTACCTTATTTGCTCCTCCTGGCAATGGTATGAGTTAGGGTTAGGTACACACCAGGGGGCTTGTTAGGTTCAACTGGCCTCTCTGGCTCACAGGACTGCTTGGGCCTCACTGGAACACCAGTTTACTCAAGGATGGGAAACTTAGCCTATCAGAGGGACAATGCCAGGCTTTACTCCTAGTGGGAGTCTATGCAGCACTTCATGGAACACCACACTCTGTCAGCTGGGGACATCTCAGGGCACGGAGATGGCACTCTGGGCAGGTACAGAAGCTGCCATGGCCCATGGGAGCCACTGTCTCTTATAACAACTCGGGGGCTTAGCCTCCAGATTCCCTGCAAGGATCAGGAGAGTTACAAGAGTCACTGCTTAGGGGAGCCTGAAACATAACTTCCTACCGTGTATTTATAGTTCTCCCAGTATAGATATAATGCATCCATCATGGGAAATTTCCAACCACAAGCAAAGTTTCTAATAATGTTGTAGACATTTTACTCTTATTAAATTACTAGAGAGTCATAGCTGGAAAGTTTAACCAAAGATTAAATTCTCATGCAGAAAGGAAGGGAAAGGGTTTGTTAATCTTTTACCCATAGGTTCCTTTTTTTCCTACCTTATTTTACCGTATTTTGCACATAAACCTGCAACTTGCCCAAGAACATAGAGCTATTAAAATTCACAAATTTTGCAGATGGAAAAGGTGGCATTCTAACTTGTTATATGCCTGAAGCATTAGTGCTTTGTCATGTTGCTCTGCCAGCCCTTGTTGCATGTATGTAAGCATTTTCTCTCCTAGTCAAATTTACTGCAATTTGTGGGTATCTTATCATATTTTCCCAGCACAGTTATTGCCTCACAATAGACATATAATAGAAATTTTACCTAAAAGGAAACATGCACTAGACATTTTTACATTCTGAAAACAGCAGCCAAACAGTTCCTGATCTACCCCTCCAAGGCTTGCTTAGTGGTGGTCAAACTGTATTTTTGACCTTCACTAACCTACAGTGAGTAAATGACAGAGCCATTGAAGAGAACTGGTGGGAGTCCCTAGTTGGTGGCCCCCCTGGGAGTGCTGTGTCCTTCTCTCCCACGGTGAGAGCACAGGGGAGAGAGCTCTCTCCATCGCAAGCCAAGTGAGGGGCGTCACTAAAACAACCACTCATAAATATTGGGCATGTCTCAAGAAACTGAGAGACAGACATGCCAGCTCCCTGATGAATGTTTGCTGAACTATAGAAACTTGTAAACCTACCCAAGTGTAGCAAAGTGAAGATAATTCTTGAGCAAATATTTCAAAGAAATAAGCAGATATCACCTGGAGTTTGAGAACAAGTATACACATATGGACACAGGTGTCCATTTCCACTCTGGAGAATTCCAAATTTAGAAGGTTGGCTAGAGCCACCTAGGAGACCAGGGCCAGCAGTAATGGCCTCAGGGGCTTCCTGTGGACAGAATGGCTCCTACAGAAAATAACTAGGCACGGCTGTCTTGATGGGCCCCTGCCTTGTGTGGCAAGAGAGTGTGACAGGAAGAACATGCGAGGGCTACTGCTGAGGGAAGGAGCTGAGGTCTAGTCAAAGAGACTCAGACTTGTGGGGGGAGGGGGGAAAGGGCATTTACTGAAACCTTAAAATCTGTATCCCCATCATATGCCGAAATAAAAAAATAAAATAAAATAAAAATAAATAAAAAATAAAAAAAAGAGGTCACCAGAGAGTGTGCAGAGCCTCACTACTTGATGGCAGTAAGGACTACCCCAGAGACAACAGCAGGGACAAAGGGACCCAAGAGCTTTGGCCTCTTTCTCCAGTTGCCCCTTCCCCTGCCTGACTGGGAAGGAGGGACGAACAGGAGAGCTGAGGAGGCAGAGCAGGAAGTGACAGGAGGACCTCTAGAAGGTTCCAGCGCTCAGGCTGAGGCTGAACTGGGGGAAGGGGAAGCCAGCATAGAATGTCAAGTTTGAGAGTAGACTGGACTGAACATTTCAACACCTGACATATGTGTCATGGTTATTTTAATAAGGCTGTCCTTATAGTCCATGCTCATCAGAAAGGAATCTGCCTAAGATGGAGTTAAGAAGTCAAGATTGCATAGTTAGAAGCTGCATCGGGAGGGAAGAAAGTTGCTTCTCATTTGGATCTCACAGAGCTCAGCGTATTCAATAAACAAGCTCCAGACACAATAAGCCAGAGACCCCCCTATTCTCGCAGACAGGGGCTGTGAGTGAACTTGGAGGGGAGAGAGATCTGGGCTCTTCTTAGAGTGAGAGACTGAAGATGGCTGAGGTGAGGGGCAAGGGGCAAGGAGGGGGCAGGAAAGGGGAGGACAAGACACAGAGACAGAAACCGGGAGAAACCCACACAGATGGAGAGCAGGGACGGGTGGGGGAGGGGAGGGATGAAAAATGGGAGGGGATGGGGAAGAGAGACAGAGAGAGAGAGACAGAGAGAGAGAGAGAACCTACAGAAAGGAGAGAGGGAAGAGAAGAGTGAATGGCAGGAGAAGGAATATTCCAGGCAGATCTAAAAGATCCGTGTATAAGGGAAACGTTTGGGTGCGTGTTTTGGCTCCTGGTAGAATATTTTAGCAGTTTTGAGGTGGTGGCAGTGGCAGTGGGGGGAGTTAGAATAAGATCCCTTGTCCCCCCACCCACTTGTTTAAAATTTCGCCCAGACATCATCGGAAAGAACCAACTGCACGGACTCAGGAGGTTCCTTTCTCACCAGAACAGCTGCTTTCATTTGGGTCCATTGGTGTTCCTGAGGGACAGACAGACAAGGAACCTTATTTTAATGTTTACAATCACGAAAGACCCTTACATTACAAGACAACCATGTTTCCTTTGCCTGCTTGTAATGGACAGGTGGGTGGGAAGAGAATTACTACTCCTATCTTACAGGGATATGGAGTCACTTGCCCAGGCCTCCCAGAGAGCTGAGGAGTTTATCTGTAAACCCATGCCCGGCTCGCCTGTGTTTTTTTCCTCTCACAAATCCTCCCAGTCACCTTCTTTGGCTTTCCCTGGCCACACACCCTTCACTTCTCTCGGAGTCCGTTCTTGGCGTCCCCTCCCCGCATGGGAGGCCCAGTCCTCTCCTCCTTTTTCCCCCTCACCCCCACCTCACCTGCTTCCTCTTCTCTGCCCGCCCCGATCCGGTCCCTTCCTGTCTCTGTCGAGTCTTTGCTGACTCAATGAATTAAGAGCCTGACTTCCGGAAAGCAGACAGTCTTTAAACCAGACATACACTTCATTTGATCCATCAATTACTTGAATTTTCCTCATTCCCGGCAGTCCCTGGTGGTGGAACCCTTGCAATCTAGTAACTGTCCGTATGCAGTGAAAAGCATCGTTTTCATCAGATAGTTTCTCTTGCTTAAATCTGGCGGGCACAGACCAGCCTACCAGCACAGCAAACTTGTAACCACATGTCAATGCCCAAACTCTTTCTAGTTAGCGCTTTTTATTGGCTTAATGCTAAGGAAACTCTTTGCCTGTAATGTGTAGAATGAATTATATATAGTTATCCTGTAACCTGGCTTCATTTAAGCTAAAGGAAATCACTCTGAATTATTTCCCTTAAAACAGGGCAAATTTTTTCTAAAAAAAAGTTAAAACTGTAGCATGGTCTGGGACCCAGGAGAAACCAAGACCAGAACATTTTGTAAATCTAAGCTTACCTGATTTGCTGTCAAGAGAAACAAATGGCTCCCCGTTCAAACCTATTACTCTCCAGCTCAGCTCAAAGAGAAAAACAAAAGAAAACGGAAGCTCCCCACGGTTTCTTCTTTTTATCTCTGCTGAGCTTCTCAGCTGCAAAAGAACCCCACCAAGTGCCTGCGTGTGGAAGTCTCTCTTCTGTCAACGTACAAAATAAATGGTTCGTATGTGAAAGTCAATCAGTAGTTATTTGCTACCATATGGACCAATCTTCTCTTTAAAAGTGAAAAAAGAGTGCTTGAATGACTTCATCTGGGCAGGAAAGAAAGACAACGATGCCAGCGGACCAGTAGATTTGGTTCCTTCCCACGTGGGCTATGTCCCAACAGTTAGAGGTTTGCCTAAATGCAAAAGTCCCTCTAACAAGGGCTTACACCTCATCCACGCTGGCAGCAGGGACTGTTTTGAAGGTAGGTGCCTCCGGGGAGAGGGGAGACCACGGGAGTAGGGGCACCTCTGCCAGGCACTGTCCAGGGGAGAAGGACACAGAAAAGGGAGCCCGAAGGCAGCTGGCGTTGTCTGAGTGGCCGTGAGCAGCAGTCATTAGTCACCCAGACATTTAGCCGTAAATCACCCATGGCTTCAGGGCATCCAGGCTGTTTTTTCCTGTCCAGCTCTGTAATTTTAGGAAACATACCCCTGGGGAGAGATTATCTAGGCTATGTCTACCACTATTGTCTATTGTCTTAGAACCTGTAGGGTTCTATTCAGGAAGAACAACCCAAAGAGTTAAAGTTGAAATTATCCAAATATTTTTTTTTCTTATATGTAAGACAATCACCACAGCAGGGGAAGAGAGAAAATGGAATTTACATTGTCTTTAAATACCCCAGATTATTAGTGACACAAGTCACTGTCTTTCCCAGTGCCTTGATCAGGAACAATTACGTGGCCCTAAACCCTCTGTAGAGGGAGGTTGGGAAACGCAGTGGAGCCCCTGGCACGTGGGTGAGCACTAGCACCTTTACAACACAGTGTTACTGCTTTGTTTTGTAGTCTTCCAGGTCCTTTACCGTATAATGGCTTAAGTGTGTTTACAGAACAATACGACATGGGCAAGTCCTGCTGAATATCAGTTCATCTATTCCTAAAAATAAAACATTGTGTTTAAAAACACACCCATTTCCTTTTGATTTATGTGTAAGACAAATATAATGCAATATATACCAATCCCAAAGCCCATCAAGTTTCTAAATCATCTATGAAATTCAGTAAAGACCTATATGTAAGAAAAACTATCACCTTAAACTATAAAAACTTAAAATATTGCATTTGTGAATACCAAAAAAAAAGGAAAGCTGTTGGATAGTGTAACAGGAGTCTGGGGCAGTCTACTTGGTGAATTCGGTGGATTAGCACCATGACTTTGCTCATCCATCCCTCTGCTTGTCCATTTTCAGTGCTGGCTATGTCTGCATTTTGGTAGAAAGATGGATTTATAGTTCCATGAATTACACTCAAGTACAACAATGTCTAGAGAATTATGATCTTCCTTTTGTGTGACTCTCTTTTTAAGGAGAAAGTAAACTCTTTTTATGGAAAAACATAAAATGATATATATGTGTATGTCTAATAACAGAGCTGCAAAATGCATAAAGCAAAAATTGTTAGAACTAGAGAGAAAGAAAGGATTGACAAATAATTGGAGATTTTAATATCACTCTTTTGGAAATTGATAGAATAACCTGACAAAAAAATTCATATGATATAGAAGATCAGAAAAGCACTGTTAGCCATTGTGATGTAATTCATACTTAAAAAAACATGCCTTGGCCGGGCGCAGTGGCTCACGCCTGTAATCCTAGCTCTCTGGGAGGCCGAGGTGGGCGGATCATTTGAGCTCAGGAGTTCGAGACCAGCCTAAGCAAGAGCGAGACCCCATCTCTACTATAAATAGAAATAAATTAATTGGCCAACTAAAATATATATAGAAAAAAATTAGCCAGGCATGGTGGCGCATGCCTGTAGTCCCAGCTACTTGGGAGGCTGAGGCAGCAGGATTGCTTGAGCCCAGGAGTTTGAGGTTGCTGTGAGCTAGGCTGACGCCATGGCACTCACTCTAGCCTGGGCAATAAAGTGAGACAATAAAGTGAGACGCCATGGCACTCACTCTAGCCTGGGCAATAAAGTGAGACGCCATGGCACTCACTCTAGCCTGGGCAATAAAGTGACAATTGGATTACATAAGAAATCAATAACAATGTGATGTTTAAATTATGTCCAAGTATTTCAAAATTTAAAAACTGATTGACAATGAAAATACGACTTATCATAATTTGTTGGATGCACTTAAATCAGTGCTTAGAAGGGAATATGTAGCCGTAAATGTTTCTGCAAGAAGGAAAGGAAGGAAGGGAGGGAGGGAAAGGGAAAGGAAGGAATCCTCATCACGGACTGGGAGAAAAAAATTCACAAAAACATGTATCTGGGAAAGGACTGTTGTTCCCGATAAAGAGCTCCTATAACTGAATAATAAAAAAAGACACAACCTGCTAAAAATGGGGAGAATGTTGAACAGATATTTCAGGAATGACTAAAAAGCTCATGTAAGTGAGCTGAATATCTTTAGTCATCAGGAAAATGCCAATTTAAATCAGAGTGAGGTAGCACTACATCACTCAGAATGGTTAAAATAAAAAATAAAAGACAGACAACAAGGGAAGATTTGGAACAGCCCCAACTCCCATGCCTTGTTGATGGGCGTGTAAAATGTCACAGCACTGAGAAATGCCTGGCAGTTTCTGTGTCCTGCAGTGGAGTATTAAGTCTTTCTTCATACATAGCACATATATTTCTCACCAGGTTTGTTCCTAAGAATTTAACTTTTCATGTTACTATTCTAAATTAGAATTTATCCTTTTACCCTATTTTACATTTTTTTCTTTGTTCGTCCCCTCCCCGCTTCTGCCTGCATCGCCCCAGCCCCGGGACAAGACCCAACTGAGGATGGATTTTACATTTTAATTTTAATTCCTATAATTAAATGGCCACATGTGGCTAGTGGTTACCATTTTGGACAGTGCAGTTATAGAGTATATCATTTTTAATAAGATAATACAAAACATTGTGTTTAAGAAAAAGAGTGCATAGGTAAAGATATAATGAGAAATTGCAAAGCAAAAAAAAAAAAAAAAAGGAACAAACGGATTTAATACCCTCAAATTCCAAAACATGGAGAGGGGAGGCTTGTTAGTATGAGTTTAAAACTTACAGTGGTCTTCTTTTAGGTATGTGTAGCTTCCTGCCCTGCTAGGCAGTTTTCGACTCATCATTATATTTTGGAATAGCTAAGAGTTCAGGGGATGTTTAACCTCAAGGTATCCCTCACTATTTGAACTCCCCACAATTTGAATGTTTGCTATCAACAGCTTGCAAACAGTTTCACCCGAAATTCAATATTTGACTTGAAACTCCAGGGAAGCAACGCTGGCTGTGCCCACCGGCAAAGACACTGTGAGTCTGGGGAGGGACTAGAGTGCCCTGCCGTTGTCTCTCAGCTGCTTCCCGCCAGGATCTTGTCTCCCACCCACACTGTCGCAGTTTAGTTTTAACTGTTGGAATTGTCTTTTCCACATTATTAAGTGAAAATTTCTCCTATGAGACAGGGGCAATTTATGGCCGGCTTCCAAAGTTTCATGGAAATGATAGGTGCAAGGCGAAACACCACCACCAACCACAAAAACAAAGAACCCTGCTTCGATCTTTTAAAAGAGTCTTGATTTGGTGATATGTACTTTGAAAAATACGAAGGACCATCAGCCTTAGGTAGCAAAGAATATACTGCCAAAGAACTCATTGAAAATGATGATCAGAATTGTTGGAAGGAGTCAATCCCAGAAAATAATCTTAATGATTAATTGACTAAATTTTTTAATTCAAAAAGTTTTAAAGAAAGTTTAAATCGTACAAAAGACATCAGCAGAAGCATTCCACTAAAATATGCGTTTATGAGCAGTGTCACATGACCAAGAGGTATATGTTTGCAAGCAAAGGGAACACAAAGAGATGGCCGATGTGAGCTTTTCCCATCACGTTGCTCTGCCTATGAGTTTAAATGATGGGTCACAACCGTTTCCTTGTGGAGGGGCAAGTACAGTGACGTAAGGTTTCTTGGAACGGGACATGGGTGAACCTGAGGCACGAATGGTTCTACCCTCCTCCTGCCAGTCAGTCCTGCACACTTCGCCCCACTGAACAGCCACCGTGAGGACTCCGATCTTCCTCCTCTCTCCTCCAAATCTCTTTTAGGCAACTCTGATCAGCAAACAAACATGTATTAAATGGTCTCTTAAAAAATTTTGTGAGTGAAATTGTAATTCGTTATTTGTATGATGAACCTATTTTTATATTTAACCCATTTTTCTGCAAGCTGATAGAAGTGAGGTAAAAGGGATTATTTGTATTCATATCATTGCTTACTGTAAACAAACTTACAAGTTTATTGTTGAATAAACCGATGAATAAAAGTGCTGAACAATTAGCTGGTTAGTATTGAATGGCCTTACACTTTGTAGAAATCCTTGGTGATTGTTATTGTAGTTGCTTAAGAATGTTTTAGGTGGGCCAGGTGTGGTGGCTCATGCCTGTAATCCTAGCACTCTGGGAGGCTGAGAAGGGGGGAATACTCCAGGTCAGGAGTTTGAACCGAGCCTGAGCAAGAGCAAGACCCCTTCTCTACTATAAATAGAAAGAAATTAATTGGCTAACTAATATATATAGAAAAAAATTAGCCGGGCATGGTGGCACATGCCTGTAGTCCCAGCTACTTGGGAGGTTGAGACAGAAGGATTGCTTGAGCCCAGGAGTTTGAGGTTGCTGTGAGTTAAGCTGACACCATGGCACTCACTCTAGTCTGGGCAACAAAGCAAGACACTGTCTCAAAAAAAAAAATGTTTTAGTCAATTGTTGGGGGTTGTGAATGGGCTAAAAATATATTGCTCCTTTTTTCTCTTTAAATGACGAAGTACAGATTCCCTAAATCTGGAATTTTGCTATGTAACTTCTTTTTTTGGATGCATTACATTCAGAACAAGGGATGCCTCTACCGTGAGGGGGAACCCGGAAGGTTCCGCAGGCCATGAAGGAAAGGGGCAGGGGGTGTCTGTCATCTCTGAGCATCTGAGCGCCCGAAGCTCACACACAACCTGCTTTCTTGGCTTATGCATCAAACAGTGAATGCAGCTGACAGGAGCGCCTTTGCACTTCTCTGACCATCTGAGCGCCCGAAGCTCACACACAACCTGCTTTCTTGGCTTATGCATCAAACAGTGAATGCAGCTGACAGGAGCGCCTTTGCACTTCTCTGACTTTACAATAGTGTGACAAGCTTTGGGAGTACAAAACCACCAGGAGAACAGTGCTGTCACCTTGGAGAAGGAGTGAAGAAGCCGTCTGGGACAGCCTCAGCAGGTGCAACGTGGAGAAGAGCCTGGGAACACAGTTGACAACCAGAGGCTCTGCCTGTGGCCCTCGTCTCTCTGTCCCCGCCTTCTAGAGACATTTGAGCCACTCCAACTGAGTGGCTCAGTTGCATGGAGCAGAGGCAAATTGTACCCTTTGTGCTCTGTTCAAATTCTTTTTTTCTTTTTATCTCAAAATATAAAGGGCGCACAAATGTTTTTGTTACATGGCTTGAGTCAGCGCTGTAAGTGTGCCCATCACCCAAATTGTGTTCATTGTACCCTTTAGGTAGATTTTCATCCCTCTCCCCCACTCCCCCCACTTGATTTCCACCGAGATTTACTTCCCTCGGTGCATATGTGTGCTTATCGGTTAGTTCCAATTTAATAGTGAGTACATGCAGTGTTTGTTTTTCCATTCTTTAGATACTTCACTTAGGATTCTACCCAAATTCTTGACACAGAAAAACATGTTGTTTTATGTCACTGAGTTTTGGAATAGTTTTTAATGCACCAATAGATAATGAGATCTCCTGAATAGATTTCTAGAAGGAGAATATCTAGACAATTGGTACATGCATTTGTAATTTTCATAGACATTAGTGAATTGCCTACAACAAAAATTGTAACCAAATTAATTTCACCAGCATTTTATTAGTTTCCCCATATCCTTGTTCATAACTTTATCTTTGCCAAACTTACAGGTGAAAAACTGTGTTAGTGTGGTTTCCATATACGTTACTCAGTATGAATATGGTTGAGTCATTTTTCGTACGTGAAAGAACTATGTCTATTTCTTTATTGATATCTGTCTTAATATATTTATTGCCCGTGTTTCAATTCTGGTGTTAATCATTTTGATATTGATTTGTAGAAATTCTTTATGGGGCCAAAGGTCATAATTTACCTCTTTTTCTTGAATTTTTTAAAAAAACTTCTAGTATCTATCAATAAAAGAATGTTAAATAAGCACAAGGATAGTAGGCCTCCTTCTTCCTAACTTGTGTGGTAATATCTCAATGTTTCCCTTAAAATAGATGCAGGCTTGGAGGTTGAGATAACATTTTTTATTAGAGTAAAAGAGGAGCCAATAATTATATGTTGAATTTTACCAAATTACTTTTCAACGGCTAAGGAGATGATCAGATTATGTTGCTCCATAGCTTCATAATACATTAAATTATGTAAAAATATTTCCTAATATTGAATCTTCTTTGCATACATAGAACAAATCTTAATCATTGGTTTTAATGTATTGCTGGATTCTATTTGTTAAGAGCTAATTTAGGAGTTTTGCATTGATATTCCTAAGTAGTTGTCTCCATTTGTAAAACATAGCAATTCTCTCTCTGACTGCCCTTGTTTTAGCTGGATCTGGTTTCAGGGTCTCATTTTCCTTCTGTTAGAGTAAGTTAACATGGAGACCAGGCCTGACGAATCCCTGAGCAGACAAAACCAGTTACGCCTCATTAGTGGCCTCAACCTTGCTTGATTTGCAGACATAAGTGAAACTTAACTTGAGCTATTTCTTGTAAATGTTTATATTTAAAAAAAAAAAAAAAAAACAGAACTTAAGCTCAGCCAAAGAGAAGCAGCCAACAAACTTATATGACTAGGGACTTTCCAACAAGATAGACCAAATAAGCAACTGCATAACTGCATGCAACGTAGTATGTGTGTGTTCTTTAAAAGCATCCTCCTCGTGTTCCTTCCGTGGAGTTCCTGAACCACTTCTGCTTTGGAGTTGCCTAACTTGTGAGTCATTGTTTGCTCAGCAAACTCTTTAAAATTGCACTGTGTCTCAGTTTACCTTTTTAACACTCCCAAACATATCGACCATGATATTGCTCTGAACAGATTCTTCCACCCCAGAAGAATTCTGGTTCCATCTTTTAAGAAAATAAAATTTTTAGCAGCACCACCTTGCGCCATCACTGCCTCCTTCCTCGGGCAAGCATGAGACTGAACACAGACTTTAGCACGGTGAGTGTTACGAAGGAGAACTGGGATGTTTGGGCATTGTATAAGGGGTCTGCTAGACTAGCGGTGGGGGTAGTTGAGCAAGGCATCTTAGAAGTAACATCGTTTGAGCTGAAATTGAAGAGTGAGTAGAAGCTAGGGAAAGGGATTAGAAGTGTTTCCAGGAGGAAGAAACAGCACATTCAAAGGCAAGTGACAGCATGGAGCTCTCAGGTAACAGAAGGAAGGCAAGTATGGCTAGATCCTAGAGGTGCGAAGTCAGGTTGCATAGAAAGGAGGCTGTAGATTCAGGCAGATGATTTGTACAGGGACTCATTATTAAGTTTGGATCCTGAATGTTTTATTACAGAAAATGGAAAATCACTCCAGGCTTGAAGCCAGGTACATCACGGTCAGATGTGTGTGGTTGTAGGGTGTGTGAATTATGGATTCAAAAGCCCTCTCCCTCAGTGGGCTTTGCATGATCTGAATTTTGGTAGCTTTACTGGGGTCCTCCTCTGCTTACCTGTCCCCCACCCCTCACCCCTTAGTGCATGGGAACAGAGCGATTGCTGTCAAAGTAAGCTGGAGAGGAATGTGGTTGTAACCTTTAGGTGAATGTGCCGGGACCTCGCCTCACTCTGTTTCCTCTGCTTGTAACCCTGGCAGCACCCCCATTTCCTCTCCAACCACTCCCCATGTAAGATCTTTTCTTTTTCACTTCTTGTCCTTCCTGAGTTTGATCACCCTGGGTCTTGAAAGGAAATTAGTTTCCGGGTGTTTTTGAAAAGTCAAAAAATAATTTTCTGGTCCAGCATGTGAAAGGAAGTCACAAGACCCAGGGGTGTTGCAGGGGCAAGTTCTGTCCTCAGGAAGAGCAGAGACCTGTTTTATCTTGTGCAATCTGAAGGGACAGAAATTCTCCTCTGTCAAAATATGCACCTGCAGCCCATTGTTCTTGAGCTAACTTTACTCTCTTACATGTAAGTGTTCTCCACCAGGGCCATGGTTGGGTAAGGAGAGAATAACACACAGGGCAAGATTGAGAAGGAGGTCCAAGGAGCTCAAGCGAAGAGTTAAAGATTCAAGACCTTAAATGTGGGGTGTCCACTGGAAGCTTCCTTTGGCATAGTCCATGGCCTATTACTCTTGGATGGACCACATCTTATAAAAAAGAGATGACTTCTGTAGGTCTAACTTGCTACAGATCCTGGGCTTGAATATCACCCATTCAAATAGCAGAGATTGCTCTATTTGCCTGATTCCAACTTTTCCTCTTCCTCTCGCCCTGAAGTCCTCCCACATACATTTTTACCTACTGAGTCCATCAGTGGCCACATATGGCCAAAATACATCCTCTGTATTCTCAATGGGACTTTGGAATCAGACAAAACTGAGTTCCAGTTCTTAAAGGGCCACTGACTGGCTAAGTGACTGGAAACTGGAAGCTTACGCCTAATTGCCGGCATCTTAAAATGTGAACGAACTACTCAGTAGACTTGTCAAAATTGAATAGAAAAATGTATAAATTTTCAGAATTAAACTGAAAAAGCATAAATTTCCAGTGGCTTGCCCAGGGGTTTCCAAGCCTTCACTTCATCAGAATCACGCAAAGAGCTTGTTAAACTACAGAGGGCTGGACAATGTCCCTGAAGTTTCTCAATCGGTAAGTTTTGGATGGAGCCTGAAAATTGCTTTTCACAATTCTCATGATGCTGCTGGTCCAGGGACGTCACTTTGAGAACTACTGCCCTAGGGCATTGTCACCTCTTGCATTGTTGAAGTTGGGTCACCGCCGTGACCAGCGGAATGGGGCCTGTGCCCAACTACAGTGAGAAGTTGGGGGGTTATTTCTGAGGCGCCTCAACTTTCAGGGACATTTAGGCTGTTTACTGATTGCCCAGAGCTCCTCTGCATTTTGTTTCTTCTAGCTCGATCTTAGATGAGAGGGTCCTGTGTTAATTTCTCTCACCTAAAACTTCTAAATTTCAGATGTGCTTTTTGTATTCCTCTTAGGGTCTCCATTTCAGCTGATTTAATCATAGGTGAAAGCCCTTCTATAGACAATGCCTTCGCCCAAGGTTCTCAGCCTTTAGGGTGCATCAGACACACCTTTATTGTTTATTGAAACTCTTATCACTGGACTCCACTCCCAGAGTTTCAGTCCATGTGGGATGGAGCCCACGTTTCATAACAAGTTACCGGTTCACGCTGATGCTGCTGATCTAGAACCACTGGTAAATCTGCAAAGTAAATGATATTTCTAGTTTCGTGCCTCTGGGGACCTTCAGAGTGAGTGGGGCTTTAACGTGAACTCCAAGTAGAGCCCAAAGTCTCTGGTGTGCCTGTCATGTAGCGGAGGAGGCTGTAAGGGGGAAAAAAGAAGAAACCGATCTGGCTTCATCTCTATAGATGTCTTCCCATAGTGCTGAGAAGACAAAACCAACACGCCTGGGGAAAGGAAGTCCCAGAGGCATCGCCTGGCTGACAGGCAGAGGTGAATTAATCGATGATCTCAAGTTGAGGAGGCTTTCATGGAGGAGTTTTTCTCTAAAGGATGGGAGGATTTGGATATATGGAGAGCTTTGGGGACAAATAGGCGGGTGGAAGAAAACGATATGGATGATGGCTTCAAAGTAAAAACAAGCATTGCACGGGCAGGAAAAAGTAAACAGGTACCTTTCATGGAGCAGACACAGCTACCATTTATTTAATTAACAGTTAAATTATTAAATAATAAATTAAATTAAATAATTAAATCTCCAGCTAAGCCCTGTGTCCTATATCTTCCTCTCATTTAATACCTACAGAAACACTGGGAAGTAGAAATTATCATCTTTGTTTCAAAATAAGTACAAACAAGGGTCAAGAAAGATGAGTGACTGACTTGACCGACGTTACTCAGAGAATGAGTATGGGATCAGAGACTGGAATCTGGCTGTTGGGACCCCAAGCCCATTGCTGTGTCTCTGGCGAAGCAGCAGAACTGAAGGAGACGGGGCAGTTGGGACAGCCGGCAGCCTGACATAACAGCCCTCGACTCCAGGCCAAGAAGTGCGGACCGTGACCTCCAGTGACAAAGGCTATGGAGCTACAGACACGTGATAAATCTGAGCTACATAATCTTGGTCTGGCAAATGCAGATTGAATTAAAGAAGTGAAACTGGGGACAAGACAGAAACCCTCCCTGTCCTTTCCCCTCTGCTAAGTCTCCCCCATGCCCAACACTGTGTGCTACTTTCCTGCTCTTGATCTGTGCTCTCTTCCACTCCCCTCCCTTTCTCTCGCTGCTCTCTCTCTCTCTCTCTTGCAGGGTGCCCGCTAGCCACCCGGTGCCAGCTCCTCACCCTGCTACGTCAGGGAATCTGCACTGTCCAGCCTCACGGAACACGTTCCCCTACTCCTACCCTGCACCGGAGCCAGTGGGCCTGGCAGTTTGCAAAGCAGAGCAGAGACACTGGCTTCCCTGGGAAGGCGCCCCAGACCCTGCCTGGCTCCTCCTGGAGCCTGCTCCTCGCTCCACAGTGTGAGCACACACGCCGCGGCGGCCAGCCCAGCTTCTCCAAGCTTCTCCCACGCTCAGGTCTCACCCTCTCCGAGCTTAGCATCTCTGTGGGGAACTTGCTTTAGGAGTTCATTTAACCTGGAGAATACAACACTGCTGAGCCGCACATTTAATATGATTAAGGTGGCAAATTTTATTACACATTTTTATTTATTTATTTGCTTTTTTAAAGATAGAGACGGGGTCTTGCTCTTCCACAAGCTGGTCTCGAACTCCTGAGCTCAAGCGATGCTCCTACCTCTGCCTCCCAGAGTGTTAGGATTATGGGTGTGAGCCACCGTACCCAGCCTGTTACATATGTTTTCACCATAATTTTTTAAAAGAGAAAAAAACTAAAAGGTAAAGTAGCATATGCTGCGCGTGACCGGACATCTAGAGTACGATTAGGCTCTGGGTGTGGTCTGGTCAGGACCCCGGCTCAGGCTCTGGGATTCTCCTAGTCCTGCTTCCCCTGGGGCCTGTCCTCAGCCGCCCTTTCCCCTCCCACAGCTGGGGCCGCACGCTTACTTGTGCACGTGCAGCAGGAGGGAGATGCCTCCCCCAGCCGCAGAACAAAAGTCTCTCCCATCACCAGGATGGGATCCTGCACCTGGCTCACAGTCAACACCCAAGGCCGGGCCAAGGCCACGCTCTGATGGGCTGGGATCCTGAGGCGGTTCCTGGCAAGGGCATGGGAATTACCGCAGCGGAGTGGCCTGCACAGGACCCTCCATCCCTACAGCTGAGAACGGGGTGCTTTCCCTAAGCGCGTGGGCTCCGGGAAGGAGGCCTGGGGAGCCGAATGGTGTTTCTGTTGAGGAGAAGGGAGGGGAGTTGATAAGAACAGCCTGTTAGGGACCGGCCTCTTACACTCCACCGAACAGAAGGACAAAGACACCAAGGATGCAATCACACAAGAGGAGCTTTAATTTCTGGCCAGCCAGGGTCTGAGCCACAGAGCACCTACGCAGAGGTTGCCCCCTTTAGGCAAGGACCCCAACAGAAGCTGGGGCAGTCTTTTTATCCCCCCTCCCTCCTGAACACCCATGATGCCCAAGATGACTATGCGTGTTGACTTTTTTTTTGAAATGTTTGGTGCCCTCTCTAGTTGCCTTTCAAATTGATTGGCGACTGGTTGCCCGCCGGCGGTAAGTCTGCCTAGCAGCAGCAAGCAAGCGATAACCAGAAGCAGAGGTATGCAGTTAGCTGATTGCCCCACCCCTGGGCTAACTTCCTGTTATCTCTGGCTGAAGGTCGGTTTGCAGGAGAAGTGCCCCCACCCGTAAGGCCCAGTATCTCTAACTCGCACAACCCCATCCCTCTGCAGGGAAAGATAGAAAGAAAGAAAGAGTTTTCACTGCAAACTAACAAAACAGGTTCTTACATTTCAAACAAGTTTTCACTGCAAACTAACAAAACAGGTTCCTTTCCTATATTCTAAACAAGTTTTCACCGCAAACTAACAAAACAGGTTCCTACACAGCCATGCCCAGGTGACTTCATGTTTCCTAGCAGCAGCATCTTCCCTGCGCCCTGTCCTCATGCCAGCCTTTCATTTATTCATATATTTTGAAATCAATGTAAATAATCAAACTCACACTTGACCGCGTGCCATGCCCTTGGGCAAGACTCATAAAGCCCCTGAGCCTCAACACCTGTTTGAAGGTTAAAGTGAGGATTGCAGTAAGTGAGCTTAGGTCTCTTCCCACTGCGACATCCCGAGGTCTGCTTTATTTCTGGCCCTACCCAGTGAGCGTGAAAGCCTGCTCAGCCAGTAGCACGGCCTGGCCGGCCAACACGCCGGCCCCGACACGGCTCTCAGAGAGCCGGCGGGAACATAGCTGGAACTCCACGGGACCTGATGGAGACCAGACCTAGTGACCACACCAGGGGAGTGACACGGACGACTCTGGGGGGCTTGCAGTGGGGAGCCCTGGCAGGAGCAGCAGCAGCCAAAGCCCCCTCGCCCTGGGCTTCCGACTCCCTGAGTTCAGCACAGAAGCGTTGAGTTGGAGAAATTGAAGGGCCGGGACATCAGCCACAGAATGACCAGGGAGGCAGACTGTGCTGTGAGATGCCAGCACTCGGCCCCTTCTTCCTGCCACTCCGATCCCTTTCTCACCCCAGCACAAACCACACCACGTGCTTTAAAGCCCCTGAACCCTTCTCTATTCCTCACTAACATGGGGACCAAAGTCTGCCCAGGAGCCCAGGACAAGAAGAAAAGGTGTCAAGACTCAGGAGCGCTCCCACCCTGCAAGGGCTTTGCCCGTAGGTTGGAACAGTGTCTTCTACTGTTTTCGGTTCTTCCTTTTCTTTGGCAATGCAACATCTCTTCTTTATAAGCATCATCTATCACCCATAAAAGTTCATGCCACTTTATTAGACATTCTATGGGTTTTTGTTCATGTGCATCTCAGCACGTCCCCGGGAAGTCTGTGTTCTACATCTGATGCTAGCTCATTTCGCAGAACTGTCTCGAATGATGAGAACAAGACTGTTTGTTGTAAACTTATGTGTGGGTGCGGCAACACCACCCACCGTCTCCGCCACAGCCGTTTCCTGTCTCACCTCCTCTACTTTTGCCCCTCACGTAATACCCTGGTCCCTGCTCAGGACAGGATTAGAATTAGGGCTCGTGTCCCCTCCCCTGCACCTGGGATGGTGCTCGGGATGGGTTAGCGGGGCAGGCTGGGACAGAGGGGATCTCCCCAGAGAGACCTTGTGGAATGTGCCCAAGCCCCTCCAGACCCCTCCTCAGGCTGGTGCTGGCCCAGGGATAACGGGAGTTGTTCTCTGAGTCTGCAAACCCACACGGGGCCTCATCCAAACAGTTCCAATAATGAGCCTTTGCCTCCCTTGGGAGCCAGCAACAGGACCATGTATGTGGAGCAAGTCCTTGCACCCTTACTCTGCCATGCCGGATCTGATACCCAGCTTTGTAATGCCTAAACTGCTAACAGTCTTATTTTCTTAGAATTTCTGCATTATGTTTTAAAGAAATAACCACTTGACATTTGTAAAAAGTAAACAAACAACAAACAAAACAACCAACCAACTCAAATGCAAACAAAAATCAAGCAGAACTATCTCCATTTCAAACTGCGGGTGCCCACCATGATTCTGTGTAAATACGAGCATAGAAATGTAGGGCTTCCATTCCCATTTGGTTCCATTTTCCAAGGTTGAGGGACCTTGGAGTCTCAATAGCAAATTGGTAAGTAATCTCCTCCTCCCCTTCCCTAAACACCACTAAGTTGCTCGTGGTAAGGTGGAAGGTATCAAGCCACAGTGACATTGAAAACTGGACACCACTGTCACGAGAAGTAACCATCCAGCTGCTGCCACCGTCTGCCCAACGCAAATCCCGACAGGAGAGTCCTGTGGTTCAGGGTCAGTTTCAGGAGCTTAGAATACACGATTTTATCAAGCCCCTGTGAGCAGAGCAGGCTGGAAAAAGAAAAGGTCATGAAAAGGAGAAAATTAAAAACCTTTGCCACCCTGGGATTCCATGTGGCCCCTCCTTCCTCTTCTGCAGAGCCATCCTCACTTGCAAGCTCAGTCTTCACTTCTGCCAGTCTGCACAGTCTTCGCCTCCACACTGAGGTCCCTCACATCACCTCTCTAGGCCTCCTTCCTGATGTGTGAACATAATAGCTCCTCGACTGCCTCTACAAAAGGGCCCAGGGTCTTTCACATCCCTGGGGTGCAGAGAAGATGCACACATGGAGTTATGTGTAGGACCGTTCTCTGAGTGGCCTTGGATCAAACCCAGTTTCCCTGCTTTCTCACCTGTAGTCCTCAAGAATAACTGATGAATGGTCTAGGAATGAAACAGTTTGTGTAACTGTTTCAGATCCCCCTCCCCAGAATCAGGGTGTCCTTCAATGCTTTGTTGCAGCAATTCTGGTTATTTCAGTGTGCAAAACCAGGGTAGGCTGCTTTTGGGGGTCCCTCAGCTGCAGTGCAAGTGGGGCACATGCAGTCGAGACTCCATCCACCACAGGCAGCTTTCCTGAGCCTTGGGAGACCAGCTCAGGATGACCCCTAGGCTTCTGTTATTCCTGCTACCTACCTGTACCTCATAACTCTGTATATGGGTATTCATATACTGTATAACTGTATAATTCATATAGGGTATAACTTGTATATGGGTATTCTAGCTCACTGGACTCAGACAAATTGGCAATCAGTGCATAATGAAACTGCTTCCCACCAAGGTGAGCCACTGTGGGGAGCAGAGATATGATGGGAGCCTGAAAGTGTGTCTGGGGGAGGCCCAGGGCTCTGCAGAGCTCTCAGCACAGCTTACAGGTGGTGGTTAGATCCAGAAGCTGCTCGAGGAACTGTATAGTAACTCTCTCAGGGCCAAACCGTGCCAGAAACAACCGAGCAAGCCTGCAGTGTGTATCTGGAGAGTGAAGCAGACCACTGCTACTGGATCATGAACTGTCAAAGGAAGAATTAGGGATAAGGACTTCAGTTTGAACACACTTTAGCACAGCCAACATAAAATGCTGTTGGCTTGCGCACTTTACAAAGGCACCATATTTAAGTAGAGTCCATCTGTATCATGGATATTCATGAACTTACATGTATGTGCTTGAGTGGCCATGAATAACTCAGACCTTCTGATGAATTTTGAAGCTACTGGGGAAGCTTCTACTCCTATATAAACCCACTCTGGCATACACGAAAGTAATAAACTATCTTTTGTCTCTGACCCAGAAGTCTCGTGTCTTCTCCCAGTACCCATGAAACTGTCAGTAGGCTAACGTGTTGGCTTAGGCGTAGTGTAAAATCTCAGACTCTGCACAGTTCTTGACAGTTCCCTGGTCTGATGTGATGTTACATGGGATCGCTGGCCAGTGAATCAGAGACTCCGTAAGCTTTCAGGGTGGCAGTGCTGGCCAAGACCCTTCAGGCAGTAGAGGCACATGAGGGATCAAAACCTACATTTTTGCCTCATTATGTGTTTGGATCTATTTGGGATGTGATTGATAAAATATAGCTGTGTGCCTGAATGTGTAGACATTTCCTCAAGTGTGTGCATGCTGCTACTCATTTTCAAGACACAGTTCACTGTCTTCTGTACTGGTTATATCTTTGATATATATAAACCGGATGAATGATGAATACTGCACAAGACAAGAAAATGCAGCCATTTTCACTTATAAGTATCAATGAAAAAATGAACATCTGTCAGACATAAAATTCAACAACATATTAAGGCACAATATGTCATGACCAAGAAAGTTCTTTCTGGTAATGGAAATATGGATTAACATTAGGGAATCTAACAATATAATTCATTGTATTAATAAATGGAAGGAGTAAAATCATTTGATCATCTTCATAGATGCTGATAAGGCATCATTCACATAAAAACACTCAATGAAAAAGGGATTGACGGCATATTCATTATCTCGTGCCACAATAACGCTGTACCACAAACTACCTCCACGTCCAGGGGCTCACTCACATGTTTGTTCATCACTCCTGTCTGTGGTTTGGATGGGTTTCAGCAGACCTCGGCTGGCTTCAGCTCAGCGGCTGTCATCCTCACTGCTGTTCTGCGGTGTGTTAGAGTTCTCAAGAGAAACAGAACCAGTGGCATCTATCTATCTATCTACTGTGTATCTCTAACATATCCATGTCTGCATTTGCATCTACATGTGTATCTATCGAGAGAGAAAGAGACAGAGACAAAGAGAGAATGAGAGGAGACAAGGAGAGATGGAGCCAGAAAAAGAGAGGGCTAAGAGATAAAAGACAATAGCAAAAGAGGGAGATTTATTTTAAGGGATTGCTTACACAACTGTGGGGTCTGGCAAGCCCAAAATCCACAGGACAAGCTGCCAGGCTGAAAATCCAGGTCCAAGTTGCTGTTGCAGCAACTTGAGTCCAAATTCACTGGTCAAGCCAGGCAGGCTGGAAACTTAGGCAGGTTTTCTATGTTTCAGTCTTGAGGAAGATTCCTTCTTCTTTGGGGAACTTCAGTCTTTACGCTTAACTCCTTCTACTGGCTGGATGAGGCCCACCTGTGTTATGCATTATGGAGTGCAATCTGCTTTACTCAAAGTCTACTGATTTAAATATTAGTTGCAGCTAAAAAATAATAATAATAATAAACCCTTCACAGAAACATCTAGACTGGTATTTGACCAAAGAACTGGGCACCACAGCTTAGCCCAGTTGACATATAAAATTAACCATCACGTCACTTGTGTATTGGCTACCGTAGCTCTGCTCCATGCCAGCCATTCTCCTTCAGGCCTCAGCGGACTAGTCAGGGCACGTTCCCATCTGAGTGATAAATACGTGAAAAGGAAATAACGAACTTTGTATAAGTGCTAGCCCGTGTGTGATTAAATATCTAAGAGTTGCGGGTTTTTATAGCATCCCACAATCCAAACCTTACCTTACTCATCTTTCACTATTGTTTTGGATAAAGATCATGTGGGGTTGGAGGAGGAACTCCATGTGTGGCTTCAGATACTTTGGACCACGGCAATACTCTTTATGGAGAGAGTGTTATTTCTTTCTGCTTTGCCCAGTCTGTCTGGAGCCCATGCTAGCTCCAGGGGGATCGTGTGAACTTGTGTTAGTGTGTTGATTTCCTCCTTACACGATGACTGTGAGGATTACATGAGTTAACATGTGAAGCACTTAAAACAGTGCCCAGTATACGCTAAGTGCTCTTTAAAATGTTACTTATTATTTTTACAGTCACCATTCTTTTTCATTAACCACGTGGGCTTGTTTTTTTTTAGCTATTTAATTGTAACGGTGACTAATTTTTGCTCCCAAACCTCAGAGCTGGATGGTGTGTCCAAGACCATTAGTCCATGTGCTCCTCTCATATCCCAGCCTCCCTTGCAACTAGGTTGGGGCCAGGTGACTGGGTTCCAGTCAAGGGATGAGGTTTAAGAAACAAGACAATGACAGGGCCCGTAAATTACACTCTTGGTAGATATACTCTGCTTGAGACATTAGCACAGAGAGGCCGTCCCTCCACAAAACAACAGACTATATTATTTGGCTTACAGGAGGCAAGTGACAACACCATATTGGCAAAAACTAAAAAAGTAGTAAAAAAAAAAAAAAAAAAACACAACTTAAACTGAAATGGGAGCTGTGAGCCATAAACTCAAAGGGAAGGTTGGTAGCCCTAAGGGCAAATAAAGATCTCAGCCATAGTCTCTGGAGCCTTAACCTGGACTCAGCTGTAAAGTGAGTTGTAGATTGGGGGACTTCTGGATTAAGCCAGAGATCTCCCAAGGGGGCTCAAGTGGTCTTGGTTCAGTAGCACCAGCACCCCTTGTCAGTTCCTGATAAAAACATATGCAAACCCTCTCTTGAGTAAAGCCACCTTGATCTCTGTCCTCAGGATATCCATATTTAAATTCACAAAGACTGTGGACATTCCTCCAGAAAAGAAATCACCGACAGTGAGAGTCAGCAACAAACAAACAAACAAACAAAACAACCAACATCAGATTTACATTCCGTATCAGTCAGGTTAGGCCAGATTATGCTGCAGTAACAAACACTTCCAAAATCTTGGTGGCTGAATGCTAAATGGATCTCGTGCCTGCTCAGTGAGCTGCAGGTCCCGGCAACCCTCCAGGGCCAGCCTTCAGAAAATGGCAACTCTTAGAATTCAAAATAGATGGGTGGAGTAATAATATTCTAATTACGTATACCATGGATGGAATGGTAAAGACCAACACATGACTTCTAAGAATTATTCATGCTAAGGCATTTACAGAATAATTTAAAGTAGAACATTGGAAGATATATATACACTATGTAATAATTGTCAAAATCCATGGATAACAACTAGAGAAAATTAGAACTAGTATGTTAGATCCAGTGGGATTTTTGAGGGAATCTTAACATTTTAAAATCATGTGATAATGATATCATCCTCTATGCTCAAATGTTCTCAATTTCTTCCTTCAAAGGCCTCCTTTTAATTAGGGTGGTCAGATCTGTGGGTAAAATCCTAGAAAATGTGTTTTTGAGGATGTTGAGGTTTTTTTCTCCCATTGTCCATGTCTAAAATACCTTTCTCCCCATACAAGCACTCTTTTTTTAGTCCTACATTCCTTTGCATTTGTTAGAGTGAAAATCTTCCAGGAGGCACAAAAGTTGAAATTATCAATGATTTATGCCTTAGAATGAATATCAGACTTTGTTCTGAGAGAAACAAGGAAGGAGAGGTTGGTGGGAGAAAGTAGACAATGCACGTCTGACCCAATACTGAAGCAGAGGAGTTCCCTGGGAAATGGGCAAAGTTCAAAAAAAGAGAACTCAGTCAAAAATCACTTTTTCTGACACAGACTTTTCTGAAGGATCTGCTACTGTTTAAGCTTCTGAGTTCTAGTAATCCTGGTTCAGGATAAAAAGAATCCCACCAGTGCTATCCTGTTTTCTATTTCTGAGGCTACACAGACTTGGAGGGCCGGCCGCCCGGCGTGATCCTGCCCACTTCCTGCCCCTCCTCCCTCACAGCAGACGCTGCTCTCTGCGAGCAGTTCTCCAGCTGCGATCTCTAGCACCATTTGCTGAAAAATGTAAGCAAATGGCCTCGTCTTCCACGCGTCCATACACCTTGGCCTTGGGAGGTTTCCTCTGCCGCCTCTGTCTCGTCCTGTGAGGAGCTCACCAGGTACTGGCCCTAAAGGGAGAGACAGGTTCACAGGGGTGCGGGGCTCAGGAGACAGGAAACTTGGCCCTTCCTCTTGCTGGGGCTTGGCTGAGTGGTAAGTCTGAGTGTGTGCGTGTGTGCGTGTGTTTACATGTATGTGTGTTTGTGGGAGTGATGTGTGTGTTGTGTATGTATATTTGTGTGTGTGTGTGTGTGTGTGTGTGTTTGTGATGTGATAGAAAGAGCTAGGACCAACAAGTCAGGAGAACTTTGTGCTCTGCGGCAAACTTGCTGCTTCAGATTTGATACGATGCTTCTGTGATTTTTGCTTTCTTTCTGAACAGCACGGCAAGGTTGGTTATATCTGCTCCATCTTCTGAGTTGGAGACAAAAAATACAAGTGTGACAAATGTGTGAGGTGCTGCTGAGGGCGGGGTCTAGGTGGAGGCAGCGAGGCGCCTCAATGCAGACCCGTTTTCTGGGCCACGCAGGGCTCAGTCCCTAAACTTCACTCTCAGGGGCCTCCCACCCCCAGCCTAGTCGCACCCAGCCACTGTTTTCTGTTAAGCCACCCTTCTTTCTAAAAGAGGAATGAGATTATGTTGGTGAAGAGCCGCCTCAGTTCCCCCGAGAGATGTAAGGAAGCCAGGGACAAAGAGATGGAGAGGGTCTACAGTTTGCAGGCCACCAGCTCACAGAGTTAGGAGGCACTGACCTCCCTTTGAAAGGTGAAATACTGTTTCGTCCCAGAACACGGCTGTCCAGGTCTGAGTAAGGCTGTCCACTGCGCCTGCCTTCTCTCTCTTCCTGGAAAGTCAGCAAACCTTCCTGGGCTACCTCCATCCCCGGCCTGTCATTTCAGAGCTGACCTGTACTGTATAAAGACATCAGTCATAAAGCAATGTCCATACTGGCCTCCTACGGGCTAGCTCCTGGGATTTGGAGAGGACTGGAGTGTTTGCCAGGTGAACAGAGTAGAACAAACATCCAAAAATGTTGTAGCAATGAGACAACTGTGTCTACCAAGGTCCCCCTGGAGTTAGGCTTTCCCACGCCCCAGACCCTTCATCTGGATCTGTTTCATCTGGCTGTGAACATTCTACACATTCTGGAAAAACAGTCATGGGTCATGAAGGTTCCTCCCCAATCCCACAGACAAAATCAAGCAGATACAACACTATGGGCTCCTGAAATAGAGAATGATGTTAGTCCAGGAAGTAAGGATACATCACGCTCTCACAGGAAGGGTGATGGGAGTTCCTGGCTGGGAATGATGTTGCCCTTGTTTGCAGAAAGGACTAAGAGTTGCTCCAAAAAAATGTTCTAAAATGTGTTGGGATCTCGTAGGGGAAGAGACCTTCATGAGCATCTAGTTCAGGCCCAGCCTCCACACCGATGGCTGAGCTAACTGACCGCTGCCTCTCCACTGCGCTCCGAGGCCTCTGCCTTCCTTCCGGCAGGGTTCTGCCCCGCACTGTGAAGGTCCCAGTGGCTGTCGTCTTCCTCACAACTGGCCTCCAAGCTCAGCCCCCTGCAGTCCTCACTGACAAGCCTTCTCCAGAGTCTGTCCCCAAGGCCCACTGAGCTGTCCCCTCCCAGTGACTTCCTGCCCGTTCATGCCCTCCAGGTGCATGGCCACACAGAGCTTCCTGCTGCACCTGGGACACACAGGATCAGGATCACACCAGCTTCTGTGCCTCTGTTCCTCCTCCTCCTCCTCCCAGACCACTCCAGACCCTCTGTCTATGCAAATTCCATGCACTCCTCAGTTCTGGACCAGTTGCACCTTTCTCCATGAAACTTCTTAAACTCCTGATCGAGACCACAGTGGGGCGGTGGGGAGAAGAGGGTCCCTAAAGCTAGCAGAGAGTCTCAGACCTCTGCATCCCTCTCCTCATTCACTCCCCATCCCCACCCCTATATTAATGCAAAAAACTTCCCTCTGGCAAGAGAAAGGCTAAAGGCAGGGCCTGTTAAAACTCAGTTGGAAAATCAGTAAAACATATTATTGTTTTCTCCAGATGGAGGAAGAAGAATATGAACAGGTTACTCCGGACAACTGTCCAGGAGAAATGTCTCAGGATCCTGCAGGACAGCTGTCAGGAGGTAGCACTACTTCCCTCGCCGAAGGGACACACGAGCCAGGTACAGACGGGGATCACCGGATGTGCAGGTGGGACAGTGCTCCACCACCTGCTGTGCCTGCAGAGATTGACCCACCTCAGCCACCACTGGAGGGCCTTTGGGGTAGGGCCCTTCTTTACGCCAGCCAAAAATGAGGGGAAAGACCCCCTGCTAGGTATGGTGGGCAAAAGGAAGCGAGAAGTAGCATTGATTACTGAGTCTCCAAGCCAGTCCCAAAGAAAAGGGTCTTCACATGGTGCACTTCCCTCCTGAGGAAAGCAACTGGCCTTGGACCGAGGCTTGGATGCCAACAGATCCTGCGTGGGTGGTTGGCTGGCTCAGACATGTCAGGCGCAGAAAGGTCAAAAGCACCTTGAGGACAAGCAGAACATCCTCAGCTGCTGCCTCGGAATTGGGATCAGCCTTCCCAAGGGCTTCCTCCCGCAAGAGCTATTACTGCACAGGGGCAGGCGCTTAACTTTTCATGGGACCAACTTCGTCATTTAACCTGGGGAGGCAAAGTTTAGGAATGTTGGAAACCCACCCATTTCCTGGCCAGAAGAAATGATTTGTGATTCATTATGTATTTTAACACAAACGCATTTTGACTTTATGAACTTAAATGGTTAATCTACCACCTAGGAAATTACCAATATGTGTGCTAACACCTGTTTTACCTTTTCTTACAGCAATCAAGGTTAGATATTACTTTAAAAATCATCTCCAGAGCTAAAGCGATATATTTCGCTTTAAAGTCCTTGGTGTGTGCTGGCTCCAGGCTGCTCAGATGGGATTACTGTCTCCCCCACCTTTGCGTTGGCCAGGTGGATAGGGATGAATATCCACCATCCATGCTTCTTTGAAAGTCCCACCCCTTCACTCAAATTCCCTTCCAGCCCTTGGGGGAAGCTGGAGAGAGCCAAAGTCATTCAGTCAGGCCGGGGCTGTGGGCCAGCCAGCCCCGGGCAGCAAAACCTGTCCGTGCTAAGGAGACTCAGGAGAGGAAGGTGCCCACAGTGCCTCGGAGAGGCTTAGCGCTCTGTCATCTGAGACCCACCAATGTATTCAATGGGGACCAGACTTGGAAATCAACTATTACTCGTCATTTATTTACGGACTCCCAGTCTTGGGACCCGCAAGGCCAGAGAGAATGCCCTTCCTGCCTTCTGCCCCAGTCACACCTAAAACTCTTGATAGTAGGTTTCTCAGCGTTTCCTTGGCTTCTCCAAGTCTCCTCTCTCGGCTGACGGTGGGTGAGGATGTTCAGCACCACCTTCAAGGCCCACCCCACCTGCGCTCTTCAAGGCTGAGGCCCGAGCCCAGGGCAGGTTTCCTGGCCGACCTCGGCCTTCGTGTCTCCTACCCCAACCCAGGGCAACCTGGCCCTGAGGTGCCGCAGCCCCCGGGCCGCCCGATGAGGACGAACGCCGTGGACGGGCGCTAACCCAGGCCCCTCTGCTCTCCCTGCTGCTTCTAGGTGACAGGCAGAAACAGCAGACCCCAAGGCGACTGCGGCTCCTGCTGGTGGGGAAGACCGGAAGTGGGAAGAGCGCGACAGGAAACAGCATCCTCGGCCGGGAGGTGTTCGAGTCTAAGCTCAGTACCAGACCCGTGACCCAGGCCGCCCAGACCGGGAGCCGGGAGTGGGACGGCGCGGAGCTCCAGGTGACCGACACGCCCGACATCCTGTGTCCGCAGGGGCAGCCGGGCGCGGCGGCCGCGCGCCAGGCCCTGGCCGCCTGCGCCCCCGGGCCGCACGCCGTGCTGCTGGTGGCGCAGCTGGGCCGCTTCACCGAGGAGGACCTGCGCGCCGCGGCGCGCCTGCGGGAGGTCCTCGGCAAGAACGTCCTGGCGCACACCGTCCTGGTGTTCACCCGGAAGGAAGACCTGGCCGGCGGCTCCCTGGACGAGTACCTGCGGGAGACCCAGCACGAGGCCCTGGCCCAGCTGGACTTGGAGTGCCTGGGGCGCCACTGCGGCTTCAGCAACCGGGCCGCGGCCCCGGAGCAGCGGGAGGCCCAGCTGCGGGAGCTCATGGGCAAGGTGGAGGAGATCTTGTGGGAGAACGACGGCCGCTGCTACAGCGGCGAGGCTGGCCAGCACGCCCAGCAAGACTCTCTGCTCAAAGAAGTGCGGCAAAGACAGACGACCCAGGCGCAAGGCTCGGAGGAAGCGCTCCTCCAGGAGTCCCGGCTGGAAGGGCGGGCTGTCCCAGATTCAGAGGAATCAGAAGATTCACCGGCGCCTGCTGGAGAGGGTTGACCCTTTGACCCTGTGCTGGACTTGAGCCAGGGACTCCCTCAGCGCCTGCACCCCTGTGTCCGACCCCTGTTGCTCTGTCTGTTCCTTCGAGCGCTGCCCAGTCTCCAGGCCATGACGTCTGGTGTGGTGAGAGAGGAAGGGGCCTCGAGGATGGGGCCCAGAGTGCCCAGCTCACATCCCAGGTCCTTCATTCCTCTTCCAGAACATTTGGGGCCTCTGCACTCTGTGCTCCAGCAGCACCCTGTCCGCATATGGGACTTTCCATCTCATGGTATTGCATTTCTTGGGGATACTTCTCTGTGCCATGACAGAATAAAAGCTTCTTGAGGGCAGGCCTGTGTCTTTTTCTTCCTTGTGATCCCACAACTTCCTGGCCAGGGTTGACCCAGCAACTCAGTGTGAGACATTGATTAGGTGACTTCACCGCTCTTGTCCTTGCCTCCAAAGGGGGAAGACAGAATGACTGTCAAGGCACCTGCTGTGTCCTTTGGGTAGAGCTTGGCGGTGGCTCTGAGACATGTGGAGGAAGGGATCTTGGGCTGGGGAGGAGAGGGAGCAGGAACAGGGAAGGGGCAGGAGGAGCAGCCCTTTTATTCACTCCTCAGCGGTCACAAGCAAGTCCCCTGGGAGCTTCCTAATGGCAAAGATGAGCGAAGTTAGGGGCAGGGTATTCAGGAAGCCGGGCCCTGGTCTAGAGAGTGGACCCCTAGCCCTGGCTACATGACATGGAGGCCCCTAGAGGTGCCAGGTGGGCTCAGATTGGGGAGCGTGTACATCTGGCACTTCCCCTTCTCCCTGGGCTGCAGGGCCCTCTCGCCACGTCTGCCTTCTGTGGTCAGATGCAAAGGCTGCTCTCAGCCTGCCTCCTCTTACCTGCAGCCCCACCCTCTCCCTTGGCAGAGGGGAGAGTGCAGGTGGGGTGAGTGTCTGCGTGGGCCAGTGGGCTCCCTGGCAGGTATTGTGGGAGCTGAATGGGAGGAGGCAGGGATGAAAGGTGACCTGCAAAGAAAGCAATTGAATGACTTAAACATCTTGTGTGGCAGCTTGCATGGTTTATGGGAGAACTCTGCAGCCCATGGGTATCTTCCTGGAAAGCTGTTCCTACAGACAGGGCTCATAAAAGCAATACTGGACAGGATGAATAGGGAACAGATGTTGGCCTGGCTCTGGCCTCAGGAAGCTGTCTGCCTACGTGAGGAAGCTGATGCACCTCAGATGCATCTCAGCCTCTTTCAGGTTCAAGATGTTCCTGGGGAGTTTGACTAATGGATGGGAGGAGGATAGGAGGAAGTGGGAAGATGCCTCCTAATAGATCCCTCTTCAAGCTGAGTGGCAGAGGATCCCTATCTAGATGCCTTATCCTGGGAGGGATGGGAGTGGAGGTGGTGACCATGCTGGAGGACGGTCAGAAATCAAGAGGACGCAGCGTCAGGTCTGTGTGGATGCCTGTCTGCTGCCCAGCACCCTGTGGCCTCCCTCCCTGAAGCCCACCACCCATCTCACCCAGACGCAGCAGACGCCCGAGAAAGCTTAAGTATTTCTGAAAGATTCAGAAAAGCGTCTCAAAGCAGAACAGAGACATATTTTGGTGTATGCTAAGATAGCCTTTGTACCACAACCATTTATGAAATAAGTGATTGATTTCCCACTGAACTGAAAATGCCACATTTATCATATATTCAATTCTCATACTCCCTAAGATTTATGTCAGAATTTTCATTCTACTTCATATCTCCTACTTTTCTACTCCTATGTGAATAAAATATTGATTTGATTACAATGGCTTTGGTTATAATGTCGTGAGCCAATTTTCTCCTTGGTTTATAATTTTATATTTTGTTATTCTCAGGTATTTATTCTTCTGCATGAAAGTTAAAATTGCTTGTTTCATTTCCCAAAAAGAACCCTATTGGCATTCTAGTTGGAATTGTTTTACGTTTATGTATTAAGTTTGAGGGAATTGGTAAATATTTCAAGTATAAGTTAATCAAGGCCATTTTGTTTCTAAGTGAACAGACTCAAAACCCCAGAGGTATTGAAGTAGAAACTAAAAATCATTTGCATTTTTGTTAGCACAGGAGGTACATTTTTAAAATTTATATGTTATTATTTTAACTCTATTAGCTTAATTAATTTTGTAACAGAAAATACAAGCTTTGGACCAAGTGAGATCCATCCAGTACCTAAATGGCAAGTAACTCAAAATATGTCATTCTCATACTCCCTAACATGTTGTTCATTAAAAATAGTTTTTGATTACCTCAAATATGATATTTTCTCTCTTTTATGACTAAATAGCAGGGAAGATGCCTCTCAACATCTTAGGCAGAAGGATAGAGGTTGCTGCATAGCTATCACTTCCTCAGCCTCAGAGAAGAATGGGGAAGACGTGTATGGGAATGTTCTAGAAATTCTGCTGTCTATGTACCAGTAAGAAAGAAGTGATGGGGTGATGGTGACCACAGAAGACTGTCTTGGTCAAGGCTGTGATAATAGCAACCTTTAGAATTTGTTATTTTCTAAAAATATCTCTACACTGGGGTGAAGGATTAAAAACAGGAATTTGGAGGATTCTTTGAATCAGTAGAGTTTTTCCTTCCTTGATGGGTCAAAGCAGCTGTGAAGGAAGGTTTCCAGCCTCCAATCTTTCTGTGATAACATTTACAAATTATACAGAAAATGCAAAATAGTTAAGAGTAAAACAACAGCCAGACACAGTGGCTCATGCCTGTAATCCAAGCACTTGGGGAGATCAAGGCCAGAGGATCACTTAAAGCCAGGAGTTCAAGACCAGCCTGGGTAACACAGTGAGAATCCATCTCTAAAACAACAACAACTATAATAATAATACTTAATAACTTTGAAGACAGTGGGAAGTGACCAAATGTGGTGAACACCTACAGAGAACTTGACCCCTAAGTTGAGGGACCACACTGGTCCCACCCTGATGCATCTTCCCCCTGAGGACACTACCCCACTATGCTGATGGACCGACAGCGCTAGCCAGAGACTCAGAGGGGCTGGCGAGTGGAGGATGGCATTTAGGGCAGCCAGAGCAAGTAGAGATTGATGAGGGACTCCCCAAAAGAAAAGAGCCACAGACCGGGGTTGTGGTGCACTAAAAACTCTGCATTTGAACTGCCTTTAAATCCTTGGCTGACCTTGAACCCTACAAGTGCAGGGCAGTCCAGGAGAAAAATGTATCTGGAGGCTGACAGAGTTTATCAGAGACACCAGCAATTGTTCACAGCAACAAACAGAAGTTCATGTTCCAGTTCACCAAGTTAGAGGCCTTTGGTAAATTTGGAGATCTCCACTGAAATACCAAAAGGGTCATATTTGAGGAGTGAGAACTGCATTTCAGGACTAAAATATTTGCCCTAGCAGGAAGAGCAAAATTAAAGCAGACCCTTGCTAATGACATCTAAAATCAAGCCTTCCTAAGGCAAAAGCCATCTGCCAGTAATTTAAGTGCCTGCTAGCACAAACTCAGTATCTTGCAAAAGATAATACTATCCAGAGCCTCCACAATATATTATCTACAGTATCCTCTACACTATTTAAAAATTCTTCCTTTCCAATAGAAGAATATAAAGCTATAAAATTTCCCCTAGGAGTATTTATCTGTATCTCACATATCGCTTCTCTGCCTTTTGGCTATGATCAAGTGTAGTATCTGTTCTTATCAGTTTATCTGTATCTCACAAATTTCCATATATTCTGTTTTCATTGTCATTCAGTTTCAAATACTTTCTGTATCCCTGCCATGTCTTTATTCCCTTGTGGATTATTTAGAAGCGTGTGTTTAAAGTGCATATGTTTGAGTATTTTCTAGAAAATACAGTATCGAAAAAGGCAGCCATTATCCACATGTTGCTATTGAGCACTTGATAAATAAGGGTGTACCTGAGAAACAGAATTTTTAATTTTATTTAGTTATAATTAGTTTTAATTTAAATTTAACAACTGATAAAGTGTAAAATATTTTTACCATGGAACACAACTTTACTGTTTTGGTGGAAACATATTTTACTCCAACTGTTGCATCATTAAATGTATTATAGATGGTTCCTTACTTCTGATGGATTGACTTATGGTTTTTGGTTCGACTTACAGTTTTTGACTTCACAATGGTGCAAGAGGGATGCATTCAGTAGACAGCAGTATGGCAAGCTGCAACTCCCCCAGTCAGCCATGCAATCACTAGGGTAAACAACCGGTGCTCTACAGTGTACTGTTACTAAGCTGTGATGTTCAGTAGGTTAGGTGTATTCAGTGCATTTTCAACTTACAATATTTCACCTCATGATGGCTTTAGCAGGATAGAGACCCATTATAAGTTGAGGAGCATCTGTATTGCTACATTGCAGTGAGAATGTGTTGCCACATGGATTGTTTCTAGCATTGCATAAAAATATCACTGGTCTAGTCAATGTCAATTTGATTCAGTTTGAATAATCTTTTCTCACCAGTGATGTAATATTTTATTTGAATATTTTATGTAGACAGCATGAGTTACAGTTATGTCTATCTAGACTGTAAATGCATTTAAATTAAATTTAAATATTGCTTATTATTTTATTTTATTTATGATACAATTAAATTAATTTTTAATTTAAAGATAAGTATGGACAGTTAATACCAATTTGCTGGTGAGTATATGTGGTGCTTGTTTTTCCATTCTTAGGATACTTCACTTAGTAGTATGGGTTCTAGCTCTATCCAGGAAAATACAAGATGTGCTATATCACCATTGTTTCTTAGAGCTGAATAGTACTCCATGGTATACATATACCACATTTTATTAATCTACTCATGAATTGATGGGCACTTGGGTTGTTTCCACAGCTTTGCAATTGTGAATTTTGCTGCTATAAACATTTGAGTGCAGGTGTCTTTTTTGTAGAGTGTCATTTGATCTTTTTGGTAGATGCCCAGTAATGGGATTGCTGGATCAAATGGTAGATCTACTTGTATCGCTTTAAGGTATCTCCATATTGCTTTCCACAGAGGCTGAACTAGTTTGCAGTCCCACCAGCAGTGTAGGAGTGTTCCTATCTCTCTGCACCCACACCAACATCTATTCACTCCTACATCTATTGTTGATTTGTGATCTTTCTGCCTTTTGGATGTAGGCATTTATGGCTATGAATTTTCCTCTCAGGACTCTTAAGCTGTATCCCACATATTTTGATAACTTGTGTTCCCTTCATCATTTAGTTCAAAGAATCTTTTAATTTCTATCTTAATTTCTTCCTTGACCCAACTGTCATTCAGCAATAGGTTGTTTAGTTTCTATGACTTTGCATAGAGTTGAGTGTTTCTGTTGGAGTTGATTTCTAATTTTATTCCACTGTGGCCTGAGAAGATGCGTGGTATCATTTATATTTTTTTGAATTTGTTGAGACATATTTTGTGTCCTATGACATGGTCAATCTTAGAGAATGTTCCATGGGCTGATGAGAAGAATGTATATTCAGTGATTTTTGTGTAATTTGTTCTGTAAATGTCTATTAGGCCCATTTGTTCTAGAGTTCTGTTTAAGTCCATTGTTTCCTTGTTTATTTTTTGTTTGAAGGATGTATCCTATTCTGTCAGAGGGGTGTTAAATTCATCGGCTATTACAGTGCTGCTGTTTGTCGTTTTGTTTAGATTAAGTAGGATTTGCATTATAAATCTAGGTGCACACATGTTAGGTGCATAAATATTTAGAATTGTTATGTCTTCTTGCTGAATTATTCCCTTTACCATTATATAATGACCATCTTTGTCTTCCTTTACTTTTGTTGATTTGAAGTCTATGTTATCTAATAGGTGAACAGCTACGCCAGCTTTCTCTTTTGATTTCCATTTGCATAGAATATTGTTTTCCATCCAATTTACCTTGAGTCTCAATGAGTCCTTGGAGATTAGGTGTGTTTGCTGGAGATGACAGATACTTGGCTTATATTTTTTTATCCATTTATTCAACCTATATTTCTTGAGTGGGGAATTCAGACTATTCACATTTATTGAAAGAATTGGTAAGTGTGGTGGGCTTCTGTTGAGTAGAACATTATTGCTCTCTTTTATCTCTTGAGCTATTATGGTGACTGGGATCTGACCTTTAGCTTTTGGGGATTTTTACCCTGATGGGGGGGTCTACTGTGCTCATTCATGCATAGTGAAGTTCTGAGAACTTCCTGCAAGGCAGGTCTGGACTTGGCAAATTCCCTCAGTGTTTGCTTGTCTGTAAAGGACTTAATTTCTCCAGCAAAAGTGAGAGTTAGTTTTGCAAGATACAGAATTCTAGGTTGGCAGCTGTTTTGTTTAAGAAGTTTGAAGATGGGGAACCACTCCTTTCTGGCTTGTAAGGTTTCTGCTGAGAAGTCTGTGATTATCCTGATGGGTTTTCCCTTGTAGGTCAGTTGCTGCTTACATCTAGCTGCTTATAGAATTTTCTTTCACTTTGACTTTGGCCAGGTTGAGTACTATGTGTCTTAGAGATGTTCTATTTGCTGTGAATCTTCCCAGCGCTTGATGACCATCTTGTATCTAGATGTTTGGATCTCTGGCAATATTCAGGAAGTTTTCTACAATAATTCCCTCAAATAGGTTTTCCATGCTTTTAGTAATTTCTTCTTCTCCGTCAAGGACACCCATGATTTGTATGTTTGTTTGATTCAAGTAGTCCCATTTCTCTCTAAGTGATTGTTCTACCCTTGTTGTTTTCTTCTCTGCCTCTTTAAATGATTGAGTGAGATGGAGAGCCTTGTTTTCAAGGTCTGATATTCTTTCTTCTCCTTGGTTTAATCTGTTGTTGAAACTTTCTGCTGCATTTTGGACACCCCTGAACGATTCATTTCTTTAAGTTTTATTATATTCTTCCTAATTTTGTCAAGCTCTTTAGTGACTTTTTCATTAATTTCCTGAAATACTTTTGGGGCTTCTTTTTGTTGGTTTTTAACTTTCTCTTCAATTCCATTCATGTGATTTGCCATCCACATTCTGAATTCCATTTCTGTTATTTCAGCAATTTCCTTGTAGTTGGAGCTCACTGCTGCAGCTGCATTGTGATACCTTGGGAGTGTTGAGCTGTTTTTATTTTTCATGTGGCCAGTGTTCTTTTCCTGGTTTCTTCTCATCTGAACCCTGTTTTATGAGTACTGGGGTAATGGGTTTGCAGGACTCCTGTTCCTTGCTGGCAACTCTTCAGATAGTTGTAGGATGTTCAAAGTGGGAGCTGGATGAGACTTTCTTCCCAGAGGCTGGTGTTGTGGGTATTGCTCTACCCAGGGTCTCCCCACAGAGGTAACTGCAGCAACTGGATAAGGTGGTTGTGGGTTCCCAGGTTGTGGGCAATTGCTCAAAGCAGGTCACAATGTGCTGGCAGCTTGAGGCTGGGGGTGGTCCCTGGCAATATAATCTGGAATGAACAATTGAGCCTCAGTAGTACTCAGAAATAGAAGCTCTTGATACCTTAACAGCTCAATAAGGAAGACTTTGAGCCCTTATTGATAAAAATATCGTTTCTCTGTTAATAAATTAGAAATTGTCCCAAATTTAAAGGCTCTTGAGGAACAAATACAGGTTTTTCATCAGATAAGTGCTGCCTCCTCCGTTGATTTCTTTATTTGGTAAAATCTTCGCTCCTGGGAATCTTTGCTCAGAGGACTTTTTCAGTCCTTGGCTGTTACTCTCCTTATGGCTACTGTGTTTACCCCCTATGCATTGTAGTCTCTCAAGGGATTTAAATGTTTTCAGCAGCCATGGGCACATCAAGTGATTGTCATTAGCATCAGATAACTCGAGGAAACCCACACCAACTATGCAATTGCTGATGGCAGCTATGTGACTAGGAACACTAATGTAGTTATTAATGATGACGCCACCATCTACTTGACTTTTTGTCCCAGTGACTAATCAGTGGAAGTAACTGAGAGTACCACTATGCCATTTGGTCACACTTTCAGCTTGCTGAAAGGATGACCAACAGGGAAACTGCTAAAACAAAATTAAAATGGAGACTGGGCCTTGAAAATTCCTGAGAAAACAAAACTAATTATGAATTTAGAATAGCCTTAATCTTACTTGAACTGCAAACATAAGCAAAACTTAACTTGGGTCATTTCTGGTAAATGTTAAACACACACAAAACTTAACCTCAGCCAATCGTAAGTAGCCAATAACATATGATTATGTGACTAAGGACTTTCAAACAGGTAAACCACAAAGACAACTGTGTAACTGCAAACAATCAAATAATCTCTTTATTTTGCTTCCACATTTACCCCATGAATATTTGCCTCTGAGTATTTCTGGTCAAAACACAGAGCCTGGCCGGGCGCGGTGGCTCAAGCCTGTAATCCTAGCTCTCTGGGAGGCCGAGGTGGGCGGATCATTTGAGCTCAGGAGTTCGAGGCCAGCCTGAGCAAGAGTGAGACCCCATCTCTACTATAAATAGAAAGAAATTAATTGGCCAACTAATATATATAGAAAAAATTAGCCGGGCACGGTGGCGCATGCCTGTAGTCCCAGCTACTCGGGAGGCTGAGGCAGCAGGATTGCTTGAGCCCAGGAGTTTGAGGTTGCTGTGAGCTAGGCTGACGCCATGGCACTCACTCTAGCCTGGGCAATAAAGTGAGACTCTGTCTCAAAAACAAAAAAAAAACAAAAAAAAACAAAAAAAAATCACAGAGCCTCTTTTGGTTTGGTCTTCTCCAACTCATGAATTGCTTCTTATACATACACCCTCACACACACACACACACACACACACACACACACAAACTCATTAAAAATTTGATTGTGCCTCAGTTTTGTTTTTTAAACAGGCTTCTATCTGGTAGTCTTGTGGAAATGTTTATTATCCCATCCAAGGCTCTTTGATGCTGGGTATACTCAGAACAAAGTAGTTTTGAGCTTGTATGTTAATTACTTGTCTGTCTCCCCCAGTAGCAATGACAGAGACCTTAATATTGGATTCTAAGTTCCTGGAGTACACGAAGCACCCACTAAATATTTTTCACCCATTTGGCAGCTGCACATCACCCTCCCCTTTGGAGAGTTGGTGAAACTTTCCTGAAGCTGCATTTCCACAGCAGATGAGAGTCCAAAATCCTCCTTGCTCTTGCTGGGAGTCTTCTGGGCTCACTTCCTCATGCATGTGCCTCTGTTCTCTGATTGCCTTACCCCATTTCACGTGGACTTGCAGGTCAGTCCCATGCCTGGTTTCCACCATCACAACACATGCTCAGTGTTTTGTAGGCTTTAGCAACTTTCTTGGAAATTGTGAGTTACGGGGAAGGGTCCCACAGGCAGCACTGGGCATTCCCATACCGAGCTCACTCTCTTCCCTCTGGCTTGGAAGGAGGAACTGCTTATCCCTCCACACCCAGCTAAGGAAATCCTGTACCTGGATCCTTATGCTTGCTAGTTTATTCAGGATGCTTAGCCTGTTACAAGTGTCTGTGTTATTTTGGAATCAGACTCAAACTCTGAAGTTTTATTTTCTTGGCCTGTCCTTGGTTCATGTGTAGAATGAACAAGGCTTTGGTTTGGCTGAGAAGTTGTCAAAAGAAGTCACCCTACGGGGTGAGACTGGGGTAGCTGTGGAGTGAGGATTAGGGCTAATTCACCCAAGCTGTGCACGGCCAATGCTATTAGTTATCTGCTTACTGTGCATTTGCTCCATTTTCCTTACTAACAAAACTATAATTTTGCATATAAAGCAATGCACTCACATGAACTACTATACTGTACCATGTTTCTTGCAGCTAACGGTAACCATGTGACCAAGAGATATAAGAGGAAGTCTTGGGGGGGGTTCTTGCATTCACTTTGCTTTTGCAGTACAAGTGCCACCCTGTCTTCCTTACTGTTACTATTTTCCTCTTTCCCCCTGTAATTCAGACATGAGGTTGCAGGTGAATCAGCCATGTCACCACTTTGTGGATAAAAGTTCCTTGCAAAGAATGATAGAGCAGGTAGGGAGAAAAAGATCTTGTTCTTGGAGGGCTGTATTAGTCCCAGACTTACTACCCATAAACCCCTTGTTCTATCAAAATGAAACCATTTGACTGCTAAGTCACTGTAGTGAGGTTTCTCTTACATGTAGCCTCCTGTAAGTGACATTCCAGGGCTGAGGGAGAGCCACTGCCAGATGCTATCAGAATTTTAGACCAGTAGGAGTGAAGTTGTGGCGAATTCAGCCACAGACCTGAAAAGACATTGCCCAAATTGAGAAATTTACTCTTGGTTACATCTGCTGTGGCCTGCTTGTTAGGGGTGAGCAGGAGTTCACAGACACAACAGATAAGGAGCATCTCCCAAGTAGAGGAGTCAGAGGTTGAGGCATGGAGACTCCATCTTTCCAAACAAACTCAGTGTGGGAGAAACAGGATAGTTGAGGGGTGTCTATCTAAGTCACCTAAATAAAGGACCTAAACAGTACCTAACCTGACTGTTTAGCAGATCAGATTAGACTGATTTAAACAAGATTAAACATTTAGTATAACATTTAGTATAAGTATACATTTAGTTATATTTTTCCCTAGATGTAATGGGAAGAGGAGACCCAGGAGAGGTGAGAAAACTTATAGAAAATAAAAATTTCACATTTCTCCTTATGTCCTAAACGTAGTCTTTGTTTAATTTTGCCATGCAACCTGCTTCCAGTGAATTTCAAGTTCTTCCACAGTAAGCCACTGACTCAGGCAACTCATTTCCACAAGCTTATTTCATGCATTTTTTTCCTACAAATGTAACTAGTATCTCAAGAGGAATTTTAAAATATTAGGTCATTAAATATGAAATGTCTGAATACTAATCAAAAGTTCAGTTTATTATATCTCAATCAAAAAAGAGTACAATTAATCAAAGTATGTGCCTAAGCTATTGGCACAGTGTTGCCATCTTATGCTTGTATACGCCAGCAGCAAAGAAGCCTGCAGAGCAAGTAGCAATGAGATTGTGAAAAGCCTTTTCCACAGCTTCTTGAGAATTGAATATTTTTCCTTGCAAGCAGTGGTCCAAAGCCTGGAAGAAGTGGCAGTCAGGTGGTGCAAGGGCTGGTGAATTCAGTGGATGACAGAGAGTTTCCAAGTCTAGCCTCTGCACTTTGAACAGTGTTGTTTGTGTGACACGTGGTCAAGTGTTGTCTTGCAAGAGGATTGGCCTGTCTCTATTGACCAATCTCGGCTGCTTAATCACAGCATCCTCATCATTTCATCCAATTGGTTGCAGCAGACATCTGCTGTAATGAATTGACCGGGTTTCACGAAGCTGTAGTGGATAATACCAGGACTGGACCACCAAACAGACACCATTAGCTTTTTCTGATGTACATTTAGTTTTGGACTGTGTTTTGGCACTTCATCTTTATCCAACCATTGTGCTGTACACTTCCAATTGTCAAAAAGAATCCATTTTTCATCACACATAACAATATGGTGTAGAAATGGTTCACCTTTATGTCATGACAGCAAAGAAAGGCAAGCTTCAAGACAATTTTTCTTCCGACACCGGTTCAAGTCATGCAGTACCCATCTGTCCAGCTTCTTTACTTTGTGGATTTGTTTTAAATAGTCCAATATTGTTGGAACTGTAATGCCAAACCTTGCTGCTAATTCACGCCTAGGTTGAGATGGATTCACTTCCACTACAGCTTTCAGCTCATCATTATCCACCTTGGTCTCAGGTCACCCATGTGGCTCATTTTCAGTGTTAAACTCACCAGAACAGAACTTTTCAAACTATTGACATACCGTGTGTTCATTAGCCACATCCTTCCCAAACACTTCATTGATATTTCGAGCTGTCTGCATTGCGTTAGTTCATTGGTTACATGACAGAACTCATGTTAAAAAATAACACAATTTTTTACTTATCCATGGTTTTGCAAACATTGCTCTAAAAATTTTTTGAAAGATAATCACAAGCCAAACCATGTGTTTGAAAGAATGAGGATTTACCTTCACAATAAAAATAAAACCAGAAGTGTCAAAGCAAAATGTCAGAGACATCAACTGTCAAACTTAGGGAAATCGGACGTTTGATATTTAATAATAACCTACTATCATTAAAATTTCTCTATCTCATTAATGTTTTGAAAAACACAAATCCTCTATGTATCATTGTCTGAATGAGCGCTTCAGTGCTTGTGGAATATAGAGACTGTTATTTTTCCACACTGTTCATTTTTTCTCCTTTCTTAGTAATAGATCTCTTCCACAATAGCCAAACATACAGCCACCCAGAATAACATGTATATTCCCTGCCTTTCTTGCACTAGGTGTGGCCTTGACTATGTTCCAGCTAAGGCTATTTAAGTGGAAGCATCAACTGCCTCTTTCAGAAAATATTCTCAAAAGGCAGGGGTGTTCTCCTGTAGGAACACAGCCATTGCATGGCAAAAGTGACACTATCTTGAAGTGAAACCGTCTTAATGACCTATGGTTGATCCTTTCACACAAAGTATTCTGCAGCAAGGTCTCTAAAAGATGCCTGGAGCATAGATAACCACCCCAAATTTGCTTATCTAACTTCCCCAATGGTCTCGAGTCCCTTGGCAAGAAAGTCTGAGACTTGACCAGCTGCACATGCTTTACGCTAAAAGCTTGCTATATAAAGGGTGCTTTATATAGCAAGGGGATCCTTGGGGTGCCTTGGGGTGCGGGGATCCATCATCTTACAGCCGCCTGAGACATGGCTGATGCTCTTATGTCATTAGATATTTCTGTCTGAGACACTGGATTTGTCGGCCTCTTCTTTTAAACAGTGAGCGTTGAGAAGATTGACCCACAGAGTACAACCCAGGTGGAATTCCCAGAAAGAGTCCCTCATTGGTGCCAATAGATTGGAATGAGAAAGCGAAACTGTCGGTCATGTCTGGTCACCCCCACAGGCCAAAAGAGAGAGCGACGGAACAGTCTGTTTCCTGTTTTTCAAAAGTAAAAATAATAGTAGGAAGTGGTCCAATGTGTATCAGGCTCTCCCTAACATCCTGAAATTGATCGGTCACAGCCAGGCCTGATAAGGAGAAAATTTATTAAGTAACCCCAGAGCTGCTCCCTCCTGGGTGTGGAGGGATAAGAAGTTCCTCTTTCCAAGCCAGGGGGAAGAGAGGGAGCTCGGTATGGGAATGCCCAGTGCTGCTTGTGCGACTCTTCCCCGTGACTCACCATTTCCAGGAAAGTTGCTAAAGCCTACAAAACACTGAGTATGTGTCGTGATGGTGGAAACCAGGCAGGGGACTGACCTACAAGTCCCCACGAAATGGGGTAAGGCAGACAGAGAACAGAGGCACATGCATGAGGAAGTGAGCCCAGAAGACTCCCAGCAAGAGCAAGGAGGATTTTGAACTCTAGTCTGCAGCAGACATGCAGCTTGAGCAAAGTTCCTCCAAATCTCCAAGGGGGAGGGTGATGTGCGACTGCCAAATGGGTAAAAAAGTATTGAGCGGGTGCTTCATGTACTCCAGAAACTTGGAATCCAATGGTGAACAACGAAGTGTTCTCTGTCAGCTGCTACTGGGGGAGACAGACAATAAATACTTAAAATACAAGCTTAAAACTACTTTGTGCTGAATATACCCAGCATGAAATAGTGTAAGTGTCTTGGATGGGACAGGAAATGCTTCCACCAAGAAGTCAGATAGACGCTGAATGCTTTTAGATGAATTATGCAACTGTGCTGGATCTCCTGTCGCGGCCGTGGCAGCACTGGTTCCCCTGCATTCTCTGAATCACAGGAAAGGAGCCTGGAATGCTGTTTTTCCTCATCCCTTTCCCAATACGGTCCAGGTGAGACTTGGGCAACAAGAGCGAATCACGCGAGATTTGGATGGTGGATGGGAAAGGAGGACCATTCTCTGGCATCAACAGCAGGGAGACAGTGGGTGTCCCACAGGCACATGTCACAGCAAATGAGTGCGTGATACCACACATCTCTGTGCATCATGGAGCTTCCCAGACCTCTGCCTCCCCAGCCTTGCAAGGGGTGCACCAGCCTCTAATTCCCTGGACTGAAAGCGCATCCTGCTCTTAATACCTGGGTGGGCTTCAGTTTTCCTAATCAAGTCCTCTGTATAGGTGGAGGAAGAAGAAATGCTCTTTGGAAAGAATCAGGGCAACATAATGACAGGTTCCAGACATGGGATGGAGTGTGTTCCAGTAACCCTGGGACACGGCACATGAACGTGAGCCTGCTTACACCATGAGGAATTTGTGTCCTGTATCTGGGTAAGATTCTTACTTGACACGTGTAAAAGATTTAAACACATCTATGCCACTAACTCACATTTTGTCCTGAATTTACAGTGTCTCCTATAAATTTGGAAACACTTTAAGACAAACCATTCCTCAGGGTCTGTAAGTACTAAAAGCTCTTAAACTTTCACATGGTGGCAGTGTCCTTGAAGCTGTGCCCGCCATCCGCCCCTGCTGGGCCCTGACAGTGACACAGCACTGAGGGGACCCAGGCAGGTGGACCCTCTGCTGGTGCTCTTTTGTCCTGGCCTCTCAATTGCTGGGGACAGCAGCCGCCAGCTGAGTTGATAGTGAAACTCCAGAAGTATTTCTTTCAGGCCGGGCGTGGTGGCTCACGCCTGTCATCCTAGCACTCTGGGAGGCTGAGGTGGGTGGATTGGTCGAGGTCAGGAGTTCGAAACCAGCCTGAGCAAGAGTGAGACCCTGTCTCTACTATAAATAGTAAGAAATTAATTGGCCAACTAGTATTTATAGAAAAAAATGAGCCGGGCATGGTGGTGCATGCCTGTAGTCCAAGCTACTCGGGAGGCTGAGGCAGGAGGATTGCTTGAGCCCAAGAGTTTGAGGTTGCTGTGAGCTAGGCTAACACCATGGCACTCACTCTAGCCTGGGCAACAGAGTGAGACTCTGTCTCAAAAAAAAAAAAAAAAACCAGTGCCTTAATGGAAGGTCTTTCATGTTTGGTAAACATTTAAATGTTTTAGTATTTTCCCTGATTTTCCAGCAAAACTTCCATAACTGAACTCATAATTTCTCTTACCACCTCTCCAAATAAAAATGTGGACAAACATACATAGAGAGAAATTTTTATAGCTTCACACCCTTATGTTAGGAAAGAAGAAAGTTCTAGAATTAAAGATCTGAGCTTTCCATCTTTAAGAGGAACACCGGCAGAGCAGTGATGCTACTGTCACCCCAAACCTTAGAACCTTACTCAATTAATTGGGAAATACTACAGGCATTGCCAAGAGTCAGGCAAGCATGCCCCCCAGCTCCACACCACTACTCAGCACGATAATAGAGGTATTAGCCAATGCAACCAAACAGAAATCAATTAGGTGCATAAGAATAAGGAGAGAAGGAGTGACAACAAACTGTGGAACATCCATATGATGAGACGCTACTTGGCAATAGAAAGAAAAAGGCTATTGACACACACCACTCAAATGATTCTCCAAAGCATTGTTCTGGGGTGAATAAAGTCAGTCTCAGAAGCGACTTTCTTGTACTCATCTCTGGATTCTCAATGTCCGGTCTATAATCAATTATGAAATACAAGCAGTTAATGAGTGTCAATGACTGCATGGATAGGTACAAACTCCCAGAACTCTTGAGAGAAGGGAACATGCCCCATTATCCTTATTGGCCAAGAACCTCTGTCTTCCTTCTTCCCTGGGAGGCAAAGAGGCAGCGATTTTCTTAGGGTTTTTCACGTGGGCTCCTCCACTCCTCGCTGCTTCTCAAGGGCACAGTCTTTTTCTTTGCCTCATCTGCAGGGTTACCCTGAATGCAAGGGTAAGAGTAACTGAGTGTGTTACACGGAAAATAACCACTGCTGTGAAAGACTTTGTTTCATATTAAACCTGAATTTGCTTTCTTTGGGGAGGTATATGTGGCTTTTTGTTCAAATATTTGCTTACGGGCCGGGCGAGGTGGCTCAAGCCTGTAATCCTAGCTCTCTGGGAGGCCGAGGTGGGCGGATCCTTTGAGCTCAGGAGTTCGAGACCAGCCTGAGCAAGAGCGAGACCCCATCTCTACTATAAATAGAAAGAAATTAATTGGCCAAATAATATATATAGAAAAAATTCGCCGGGCATGGTGGTGCATGCCTGTAGTCCCAGCTACTTGGGAGGCTGAGGCAGCAGGATTGCTTGAGCCCAGGAGTTTGAGGTTGCTGTGAGCTAGGCTGACGCCACGGCACTCACTCTAGCCTGGGCAATAAAGTGAGACTCTGTCTCAAAAAAAAAAATAAAAATAAAAAAATATTTGCTTACGGAAGGTTGTAATACAACAGATGTTTCATGTCTCAGAATTTTGGCTAAAACTCCAGTGATGAAAATGGTAGACACAAAGTACACCTGTGTTCCGCAGAGTGAGACAGAAGATGTGTTACTCCAGGTGACCTTATCTAAAGGAATCATGCACTTCTTTGTGTGTTGCTTCTCTTATCCTTGAGCCTTTGCTAACTTTTGTTAAATGTACAGCCTCAACCCCTTTGTGCTCTAGGGAAATAAGGAAAAGGTGTATTTCCTATTGTTGGCAAAATGGTTTAGGGCATGGAAAAGCCTATTTCAGGACAGCAGAATAAGGAAAGTTGGCATATGTCACATGTGACCACCAGGATATGTTGGTAGAACATGGAAACATGCTTTAAGGATTCCCAGAAATTATTAAGTGAGGAGAACCAAGTAGAAAAGGGTTAAGTACTTCAACTCCTGTTATCTCTATGTTAAAGGGAATTTTTGCACCCACAAAATGCACAGGCCTCAGAAACTCTAGTTCCCTGTAATTTCCATCAGCACATAGTGAAGAGCTAAGGAAGTTGTGGTCTTTGGCTGGCGGATGGGCTGAGAATGTGGTTCAAATCTTCTAGGGAAAAAGAGAAGGGAATATATGAAGGTAGATCAAGTCTAGCTCCAAAATCACCTTGAACTTATACCAAAAAGTGAAATTCATCCCTGTATTATTAGAATTATTAGTGGTATTTTCCAGGACAAAACATATTCTAATTTGGCACAAATATGAGATAACTGAAAGTTTTTATTATAATAACAATAAGCAAACATTCAACCGAATGGGGCAGAAGTGTGCAGATGACCTGCTAAGCAGTAGGTACTCAAGGTGAGCGAGGTGGGGTTGCAGCCATAGGTTTCTTTCTCAAGAAAAGGAGAGAACTTGTTATTCATCAAATGGGTTAAATTGAGGTTGGTCAAAGAGTTTCTACAGATACAACTGAATATACCAAACATTGTTCTCTTATCTCTTGAATTGCTCTTTCACTGTTTCTGGTATTTGGAGATTATTATTTAGTTGAATTTGGAGAAACCTATTTTCCAGACAATTCTTTGTTCTTCAAAGAGCAGATGATAAGAAACAATTTGAGTCCTTATGTGAAAATGTAATTAAACAAATTGACATTTATCTAGAAACAATTCTACAAGCATCTCCATCTATGGGTTTACCTAATGCAAACAAAGAATTGATGTCTCTAACAAACCATACAGGTAAGATGATCACTATGTTCCTAAAGGCAAATATGAGTAGAATTACAGGGAGAGGTTATCTGCTGATCTAGAAAGAATCTAGAAGAGAAATTTTACTAAGCATAAAAAGATATAGCTTGTGGTCATCTTTGGTCTCCTACATCCCTTTTCTCTGTGAGTCTGAGGAAGAATTCACAAGGGAGCAAGCGTCGGTACTTCCTGCTCTGGAGTTTCACAAATTGGGAATTTGTCCCTCTGCTGTTAAGTCAGTCAGACATCTACCAATTGCCAATGGTGAACTTCCCTGCACTCCTTTGTCCTGAGAGCCTGAAAGACAGAAACTAGAGCACCCTGACTTGGAAAAACAAATACTATGGGGCAAGGTCACCAGAGAATATGCAGAAAATACGGACAGATTTTCTTTGGCTTTAATCTTCTAAAAAAATTCGTGAGAAAATATGGTAAGCAGCCTTTAACAAATCAAAGATGAATTCAACTATGTCTTTCTGACCTTCAACTTCCCTTCTGGCAGCTTGCTGCCTGGCAGCATAGAATTCCTCCCTTTCTGCTAATTTCCTCTCCATTTTTGCCTTTCTCTTTTCGCACTCCAGTTCATCTCTCAGGTTTCTGATTATGCTTTCATATTCCTCTCTTATCTGTGCTTTCTCCCTCTCCAGCTCTGCTCTGTATTTTTCTTGCACCACTTGGGTTTGCTTCTGAATCTCCTGCTCAGCCCTTCTGTACAGCTTATTAGTGTAGCACCCTCCCCCATTCTCCCTCCCCATGTGCTGCAGCAGGGCCAGCAGCTGCGCCCTCTGGGCCTCCTGCTCAGTGCCTGTTGCCCTGTTGTTGAACACACAGTAGCGATCACCAAATGTGCTTATCAACTTTCGAATGTGCTCTGGAGCTTCCTCTAAGTAATCAGGAAAACTGGTATCACCCAAGTCATCTTTCCGGGTGAATAAGAGAGTCATGAATTTTCTAGCCCTGTCTCCAAACATTTTCAGGATCTTCTGTATGGCCTCATGCTCTTCCTCAGTGAAACGGCCCAGCGGGACCACCAGGAGCAGGGCATGGGGCCCTGGGGAGGTCAGGAGGAGGCAGCGGACAATCTCCTTGCTTATTTCGTCATCTGGCGTCTCGGTGTCAAAAATGCCAGGTGTGTCAACCACCACAAGTTCTGTTTCCTTCCACCTGCTGCTCCTTTTCTCACAGGTCTTGGTAATGGATTTTGCTGAGATGCCAGAATTAAACACTTTCTCTCCAAGGATGCTGTTGCCTGTTGCACTTTTTCCTGCTCCAGTTCTACCCACTAAGACAATTCTCAGTTGGCTTCCAAGCTCTGGAACATCAAGGAAACATAAGCCACACTGTTAGAATCTGCCTGCTATAGTCTCCACTACCTTGACCCCGCACCCCAGTGCCCTTCTCTGTTGCTGGCTGTGGGATTACCACGGTTACTGCTGCACTCACAGGAAGTCTGCAGAAAGCCCTCTGGGCCTGACGTGCACCGTGCAGTACTAGGGCAACTGGCCCGTCCCTTAACTTCCTATCTTCAGATTCCCTTGCGGTTCTTACTCTGCTCTTTCGTAGCTAGGTAGCCCACAGAAGAGGAAATAAAATGGTTTCAAAAGAGAACTGTGATTTTTATTCTTGTGATACCTCACTTCGAAGGATGAGCTCAAGCTCTTTCTAGGATAATGTAAGAGGTGCTAGCTACCATTGGTTTTGGTAGTTGAGTAGAACTCCATGGTATTCGTATACCCCATTTCATTAATCCACTCATGTATTGGTGGGCACTTGGGTTGTTTCCACATCTTTGCAGTTTGAATTGTGCTGCTAAAAACATTTGAATGCAGATGTCTTTATTATAGAATGTCTTCTTTTCCTTTGGATAGATGCCTAGTAGTGGGATTGCTGGATCAAATGGTATTTCTATTTTTAGCTCTTTGAGGTATCTCCAAATTGCTTTTCACAGGGGTTGTACTAATTTGCAGTCCCACCAGCAGTGTAAGAGTGTTCACATCTCTCCACATCCACACCAGCATTTGTTGTTTGGGGACTTTTTGATAAAGGCCATTCTCACTGGAATTAGGTGCTATCTCACTGTGGTTTTGATTTGCATTTCCCTGATGATTAGAGATGTTGAGTACTTTTTTATATGTTTGCTGGCCATTCTTCTGCCACATATACTCGCCATCAAATTGGTACTAACTGATCAACACTAAGGTGTTCATAGTAATAATTTTCGCCGGGTGCCGGTCAGGTGGGGGGATGAGAGGGATAAACTCACAACTAATGGCTGCTGAGTGCACTGCATGGGGGAAGGGCAGGCTTGTAGCCCTGGCGTGGGCAAGGCAAAGGCATTGCATTAACCAAAATGTTTGTACCCTCATAATATCCTTAAATAAAAAAAGAGAGAGAACTGTGAGCTTCTGCTGACACCTGCTCCTAATAAGGTGCAGGAAGTAACACAAGATTTGGGGGCATCTGCAGGAGAGATTTATATTTCTAATTTGTATTGAAAATGGAGTGTTTGCTCTCCTCATTAAGGAGTCAGGGAGGTGAATTATATTAATACAACCCATGGTGATCCTTAAGGCAGAGTTACCCAGGTACGATAACCAGAATCTTAGGATAAAAGAAGTATATTTCCAAAAGTTATATTCCTCACAACAGGAAGGCTAAGATTATCTAAAGAAAAATGTGGGCTGGTAGTTACATTATTAGTTTGCACAACACAGTGGGAAATTCCCTGCTAAGCACATCCTGAGGGTGTTGGTTAGCCATACAAGGAGGAATAGGAAGTAAAATGAAAAGGCGCAAAAGGCCAGCTCTACTGCAACAGTGTGGTCATGTTGATAGCATGTGGGTAGCAAACCCTGGAGGAGATGGCAGATGTAGCCACAAAGTATTCCCTTTCCCTGTACGCGTGCCTCTTTGGGATGTGGATCTGCAGTTCCTCCCATGAGGATGCTGTCTATTCAGCCCTTGAATCTGGGTTGGCCGTGCAGCTTGCTTTGGACAACAGGACAGTAGAAAGCACGATGCAAGCAGAGGCTCAACAGTGCTCGTGCATTGTGGCTGGCCTTCTCTTCCTGCTCTTCCTGCAGCTGCCTGCTGAAGAAGCCTAGACTAGCCTACTTAGTGACGACCCCTGGCACCCTGGCCTGAGGGCTGCTCACTACCAGCCCTGTCTGCGAGGCTGTCAAGACGAACCACTAGCTGACCACAGAAGCCAAAGTGAGTGCCCGAGAGGAGTCGAGCTGGTCCAGACCCAAGAACTGCCCAGCTGACCTGCTAACTAAAGGATTGATGTTTCAGGCTACTAAATTGTAGGGTAGTTTGCTAAACTAGCAAAAGCTCAGCTGACACAGTCAATTTCCATGGCTAAGTGGGGAAAGGGAAGGCCCTGTGACACACCCAGCATGTCAGCCCGTTTAATTTGTTGGTTCTAGACCACCAGGGGCTGGGAAATTAGGGACCTTGATGAAGAATCAATTTTTCCCTCATTCCTCTTTCCCAGTCCTCCGCCAGGCTGAAGAGGTGCAGAAAAGCAACCAGAGAGGCTACAGCCAGCTGTTGTGGTGAGTCAACATTGTAGGAAGCAGGAGGGAAAAACTGCCACGCTCAGGCTAGAACAGAAGATGGTTTTAGTCTCTCTCCCACTCCGCCGTTGTGGCCACATCATGGGGAGAAAGTGCAAAGGGTCAAGAGAACTAAAAGAGCAGGGCAAACGAAGAGAAAGTGAGAAAGGAAGTAGTTTTCTCTTGCTCAGATGGGGACAGGGTAACAAGGCGGGAGGACCTCCTGGCTCTGCCGTCCTCCCTACAGCCCGGCCCAGGGAGCCTGGGCACCCTCTCACCGTGGCTGTTTGTTGGGTGTCCTCCTGGGCTAGAGCTCGCGCCGTGGTATTGGGTTGCCATTGTGGTTGGAACTCCTGCAGATCAAGAAACGTAATTATGTCAGTTAGGAAAATCGACAACACCTGGAATCCCTGACCCTCTGTAGCCAGGCGTCCTCAAACTGCGGCCCGCGGGCCACATGCCGCCCGCCTAGGACATTTATCCCGCCCGCCGGGTGTTTTTGCCACCGTTGCCTGTCCTGCTTAGCAGCCGATTCGTCCCAGGCCCACAGTGCGCACTCTCCGACGGTCTGAGGGACAGTGAACTGGCCCCCTGTTTAAAAAGTTTGAGGACCCCTGCTCTGTAGCCAACTCATTTTCACCAGAAACTTGTTACTTTGATTTCTCCTGCACCATTTCCTTCAACTCTTCTCAACTCTCCGTTTTCACCCTCATTTTCAGGTTGTTTTCTTTTTCTGTACACAGCCATAAATGCTTCTGGTACTTTCTCAGCACTGCTTCTGGCTCCTTCCCCCTCCCTAACCATTCATCGCTTTGATGCCTTTTAGATTTAGTCTGTAGGCTACACCCTCATCAAGCTCCAAACTTTCATATCCCATGCAACTTCATCTGGCGATTCATGGGTATCTCCACCAGCATCTGCCCACAGCCGGCCCGGACCTCCACGCCGGCCTGCTCCGCCCCCGTCAGCCCATTCAGCCAGTGGCTCCTGCAGGACCTGGGGTTGCCCACCACCCTTCTTCCCTCACTCTCTTGACAGCCCATCACCAAATCCTACTGATTCTACTCCCAAAAACCTCAAAATCACCTCTTTCTCTCCATCTTCGTGCTAACACAATCCACTGTCAGTTGTTTGCAATGCAGCAGGCTCCTAACTGACCATCTCCCCTCCAATCTCTTTTCTACTCTATCATCAGATGTTATTTTAAAACTAAAATTTGACTTTTTTTTTTCTCTGTTGTTCAAATTCCCTAGTGGCTTACTCTTGCTTCTTGAAAATGGTTTAAATCCTTGAAATGGTCTATAAGGCCCTGTGCACTCAACTACCTTCTCTCTCAGGAGGCGTGAGCCACACAGGTCTCCTCAATGTCCTCAGAACCCTCTAGGCCTCCTCCTCCTTCGAGGCCCTTGTAGTACTTTTCCCACTCGCTGGAGGAGCATTCCAACTGCAATCCGGTGTCTGGCTCATTCCTGCCTGGCCCGCAGGCCTCAGCTCTCCAGAAAGGTCCTCCCTAACCTCTCCCCTCAACACCACCACCCACCACCACCACCCCTCTGCGGGGTCTGCCGGGATGTGCTCTTACTGCACTCCAGGGATTTCTTTCAGAATAGACACTACAACAGAAAGTCATCTGTCTGATTTTGACTGTCTCCTCTTAGATTATAGGCATTTGATGGGAAGGCCGTACTCGTCTTATATTTCCCTTTATTCCCTGGGGACAAGCACAATACTGGATGATGAGTGGATCTCAGTAAATATTTGTCAAATAAATAAATTGATACTCTCCCCACTTCTCAACTTTCTCTGATTCATCACTATGTCCAGCCCACGTCGAATCTGTGAAAATGACAATTCTGTCCTTGTTGATCAATACTTAATGTCATAGAAGCACAGCACTAATTTTTTTTTTAATGTTTTCTTTCACTGCTACCTACAGACATTTTGCAATGGAGAAAGACATTCGAAGAACTCTTACTGGGTAGACTTTGATCGAGACAGGCAGAAAATGGGAGTTTTTTTTAAAGATGGAGTCACCAGATAGGAAGCCATCAAATATCAGTATGAAACATTGTCAAAAGCCGGACACTTCTTTTGAAAGAAGGGTTTTTTTCTTTATCCTTTAGAATAAAGAGTAGGAAACAGCTTCTCATAAACGGGGAAGAGAAATCATAGAAATTTTAAAAACCAGCTTTGGTGGTTGGTGTTAGGAAAGGGGATAGGATACCAGCAACAAGAACACGAAGAGTCTCTGGGTGTTTGTTAGTGTCCTGCTTCCAGCACCGGGGCTCTTTAATGCCGCTCTGTTGATCCTAACCCAGATGCAAAACCAGGAGACTGTGCTTCCGTAGGTGGCTGATTTCTGCTCCCTCTGCCTCAGTCCTCAGATTTTTCTGAACCATACAGAGTCACACAGGGTTGCATCTCCCTCCTCCTGTCTCCTAAAGGGGAGCTCACCTCCGGGTAAACCCACGGAGGGACTGCCCCTGAAGAGGCAGCTTCCCTAGTAACAACGCCTCAGGCCACAGGCCTCCAGTCCTGAACTATGTGCAGGCCCTGGGGGTCTGCGTGCCGACCGGAGACCCCTACATGTCCCGATGCTCTTCTCCCCGTGAGCTCCCCCAGAGCCACTTCTGCTTGCTCACTCAACTTTATTCCCGAAAGTATCAAAGATTACTTATAAAATGTATAACCGGTGAAAGGCATCATTTATTTGTAAAACAAGTATCCTCTGAGCAGCAACCCCTGAAAGAGGCATTAATTTGTAGGCTTTAGCCTTCATAACAGCTTACAACCTAAAATCAACAAAGACAGGAAATATGAAACAGCAAAACATCTATTCTGAGAGCAAGTTTGCCAGGCTTGAGATATAGACCCAGGGGGAGGTCCCCTCCCCACGAAATCACACATTCCCCCCACCACGCTCCGACTCCCTTACCTGAAAGGTCTGGGTCCTGCACCCTCCTCTGATTTTGCCCGCAATTCTGCGCCAGGATATTGAGAAAGAGGATCGGAGAGGAAGTGAGGGGAGGAGTTTTTCAAACTTGCTTGTGCAAGGGACCTGCCCACCTTGTCACCCAGCGGCGCGAGCAGCACTTTCTGCAGGGACAGGATTGCTCTGTGGCATCCAACATGGCGACCACCACTGGCCGCATGTGGCTATCTCGCCCTTGACATGTGACAAGCGTGATGAGAGCTCTGAATTTTTTATTCATTATTCATTCATTTTTTATTCATTATTTATTCATTATTCATTTCAATTTATTTGAAATTAAAGTTAAATCGCTACCTGTGCCTAGTGGCTACCACACTGAGCCTCACAAAACTCTGCAGTGAGAGAAGAAACAAGGGTGATGCTGTGACATTTGAGAAGAAACTTCTGGTCAAAACCAGAGAGTTGCCAGCTATTCTGAAAGACCCCTGGGTCCCTGGACCCTGCTCAGCACAAGGGGTCCCCCAGCTTAGGCCTGTATCATGTAGGCAGCGACCTCCTCTCCTTGTTCCCAGTGATGTGAGGGACAGAGAGCTGCTATTTCCGGGGTGTGTCTTCCCGGTCATCTGCTAGAAGCAAAACAGGGTAAAGGAAGTTCATTTGACTGACTAAGATGGGCCCAAGTCACCCAGTGAGGTGGTCCTGGAACCACTGAAATACTCTAGCCATTGATATCCGACACTACCTGCCATTAAAATGGAAACTGAGATATTGTAATGGGGGTTCCAGCTCTCCATTATACCTGTTATTCTTCCGTTATAAAAGGGTTCACAATTTATCATGATACTCAACAATTGAGCCAGTATTTAGAAATGCAGAGTACTTTAGTAATTATACAAATTGCTGGGCTTTTTCCCCCAAGATGGCTGACTAGAAGCATTCCTCATCCACTTAGAGCAACCAAAATAGTATATGGAAAATTACACTTTGAATATATTATCCAAGCAGGAACACAGGAGTCCAACAGAAAAGCCAAATGAAACTCCAAGTTCTGGGAAGGAGGAGGAAACCAGGCAGCCTGCATGGCCAAGACTGGCCAAAATGGGAAGGGAAGGCCCGTTACTGGAGAGGGTGACTGTGTGTCTTTCTGTGGTTCACTTTCCCACTGGGGAATCACACAGTCCAGGCCACAGGAGACCACCTTTATTCTCCCAAACCCCAAATCTAACTTAGGGAGCAGCCAGGACACTGTGAGAAGGAACTGCTCCAGGAAGCATCCCACGCCTGCCCCAGCCTGACCCAGCTACCGTAAGATACCATTCCTGATCCTAGATCTTCACAAGCTGTGCGTGGTCCCTGCATCTAGCAACAACAGCAGTCTTTGGTGTTAGAGAAATTTAGGCTGGGGTTTTGGGAACAGAGGCTTGAGCGAAGGAGGGGTTCCTACAACCAGGACTGAGAAACAAGCGTCATGTGGGTTCCAGCCGCTGGTGCTGGAACTGGGCCCCCACCCCAGGACCTGAACAAAAGAACAGTTGCTGTGGAGGCTGGATGTTAAGCCAGGTGGCATCTTCCATGTCCTGGGGCTGTGTTATGGATTAGATGTAATCTGCTGTGACTGACTGAGTAGCTCCATCCACTGCCACAGGCAGGATGGGGGACAGAGCCCTGTGGGGACTGGAGCACGAGAGGGATGCAGGCCCCTCCCCTGGTGGCCAAACTTGTGGCTGCTGGGACACCCACTCCTTCCCCTCACTAAGACCTCAGTGCAGCTTTGGTCACCCCTCACCTAAGCATTTAGCCAAGGGCCTGAAGTCTGCCCTGCAACCCCCATCGGCACTGGTGGGGCCTAAGCACATGTGCCCCTGATCCAGCTGTGTCGAGATGTGCCGTGCTGCTGAGATAGAGCACAGAATCCAGCCTCCTGGGGGTTCCACAGCCCAATCCACCACCTGGGACACCGGAGCCCTCCTCTGCAGGAAGAGAGCTTGGGCACAAACTCTACTGCTACCATCACAGCTGGCTTTTACACTCAAGCAGTACCTACTGGCCTGAAGGCAACTCACACCGCCCATGGCAATAACGCCGCACACAGGAGCACGGCGCTCAGGGACACAAGAGCTTCTCACAACCAATGCTAACACCGCCGGCTACACAGCCTCAGCTGCCCAGGAGGTCAAGAGTTGACTCACCCATCTGGTACACGGCTACTACAGCTGACATGTGAGAAAGCCATCAAGAGACCCAAGAATTGGCTCGCTTGGATCTCCCAACACAGGTGCCAGCGTACACTGCCACAGGTCACAAAGATAGACATGCTTAGCTCACCACCACTACCACCAAAATCTGAAGAAGGACCCAAGAGGCATTCCGATCCCTAGCCCAACTTTACTGCAGCCACCACCAATAACTTCACCCTGACATACAGAAGAATCTGCATATAACTCAAAGGCTATTTATAGCCAAGGAAATCCTACGGAGTCTTTGCCACTGTGTGGGCCCTGAAGTCAAGCCAAACAGCCCTACCCAACCAACATCACAGATGCCTCTTCAAGAAAAAAAAGTCCCCCCAGAATGAAAGTAAATTCAAAAATGAGGAAAAGTGACTGTTGTTCCAGATGCACAGAAATCAGTGTAAAGGTACAAGAAGTATAAAAAGGCAAGGTGCTGTGACACACTCAAAGGAGCACAATAATTCTCCAGCAGTAGATCCTAATGAAAATGAAATCCTTAAATACCAAAGAATTCAAAATATTGATTCTAAAGAAGCTCAATGAGATACAACAGAAATCTAAAGACCACATCAGGTGTCTTTTGATTTGAAATCAGAAATGTCATATTGAATGACCTGTAGAAGAAAATGTTGGAAAAACAGTTTAGACATCAACCTATGCAAAGAATTTATGAAGAAGACCCCCAAAACAGTCACAGCAACAACAAAATAAATATATGGGACCTGATCAAATTAAAAAGCTTCTGTACAACCATGGAAACAATCATAAGATGGAATAGACAACCTACAAAATAGGAGAAAATATTTCCCTGGCATACATCTGATAAAAGGCTGATAACTAGAATCTACAAAGAATTGAAACAAATTAGCAAGAAGAAAATGAAACAATTCCATTAAAAAGTGGGCAAAAGATATGAAGAGAAACTTTTGAAAAGAAGATAGACTAACAGCCAAGAAACATAGGAAAAACTGCTCAATATCCCTAATCATCAGGGAAATGCAAATCAAAACCAGAATGAGATATCACTTAACTCCAATGACAATGGCTTTTACAAAAAGTCCCAAAACAACAAATGCTGGTGTGGATGTGGAGAGATAGGAACACTCCTACACTTTTGGTGGGACAGCAAACTGGTACAACCTCTACGGAAAGTAGTATGGAGATACATCAAAGTACTGAAAGTAGACCTACCATTTGATCCAGCAATCCCAATACTGGGTATTTGCCCAAAGGAAAAAGAAACATTGTATAAAAAACACACCTGTACCTGAATGTATATAGCAGCACAATTCACAATCGCAAAGACGTGGAAACAACCCAAGGGCCCATCAATACATGAGTGGATTAATTCAGCGTGGTATATGTATACCACAGAGTACTACTCACTCACAAAAAAATGGTGAACTAATAATACCTCATACATTAACCTGGATGGAACTGGAGATCATTCTTGTAAATGAAGTATCAGAAGAATGGAGAAACAAGCACCACATGTACTGATCATCAAATTGATATTAATTGACACTTATGTGGACATAGAGTAGTAACATTCATTGGTGGGAGGGGGGAGAAGAGGATGGGTAAACTCATACCTAATGGGTGCGGTGCGCACCATTTGAGGGATGGACACGCTTGAAGCTCTGACTCGGGTGGGGCAAAGGCAATATGTGTAACCTAAACATTTGTACCCCCGGAGTATGCTGAAATAAAAAAAAAACAGGATCATACCACTGGAAAAAAAAAACAAAAACAAAGTCCCATCTAATTATCATTTAAATAAAATATGGCTGAGACTTAAGGTACGATTCATTATGAGACAAATTGCTCTCCAGCTGTGAACCTGTAAAATCAAACACATTATGTGCATCCGACATACAATGGTGGAACAGACATATGATAGACATTCCCATTCCAAAAGGGGAAAAAATAGGAAAAATGACAGGTGTGACATTTACCAAGCAAGTTCAAAGCCTTACGGTTCCAGAATAATCTTTTTTGACTTGATGCTCTGCCCTGGAGGCCCACCAATGGGTAGATTCTGCCTTATGGATCCTTTTTGGTGGCAGTTCAGTCTCCAAAGCTTTGCTTGCCTGCACAGTTTTGGACAGCTCTGGCCTCGTGGCTTTGCTGGACCTAGCACACACCACACTGGAGCCTGCCACAGCCACACCCGGGGCAGGAACATGGCCCCAGAGTGTGGGGAGCACAGCCTACAGTGCGAGGCAGTGCTGGGCAGAAGCGCCACATTTGAAATAATTTCTCCCCCCAGGCCCTGGCACTCTGGGTTCGAGATGGCAGGGGCATCCCCAGTGACCTCTGAAATGCCTTCGGGGTCATTCTTCCATTGTCTTGGACAATAGGTCTTGGCTTCTGTTGAGATAGCTCACTAATCTCCTCACTGTCTTCTTTTTTAAGAGATTATTTTCATTTTTATGCAATTTGACATCCTGATTAGAATAAGATTAGTGAGAATGTGTGGGACCAATACCATAAGACTGTGAAGGTGGCTGTGGATACCCAGAAAAGCCTGCAGCACCTGGTGGGACTCCAAATCCTTGGCCTGAAGTAACTCCAGGGTAGGATGGAGATCCCCCGGGCTGTGGGGCACCAGGATATCCCCAAGGGGCTGGATAACCTCCAGGTGCAGAGTAGACTCCAGCTCCTGGGTAGCACTACTTGGCCCTTGGGGGTAAGCACCTCCTCCCATTGGAGGAAAGCCACTAGGATAACAACACTGACCGGGACAGGGAAAAGATGATTGCTGACCTGCAGGAGGATATCCAGGAAAAAGTGGGTAGCCTGTAGGAGGATAGCCTGGGTATGACATCCCGACCCCGGGAACAGCATCACACCTGACCTGCTCACCTGCAAGACAGAGCCAGGCCTTCTCACTGCCTTGATCAATAGCACCTGGCTTCCACTTTGAGGGCTGGCCTACACTCACCTCCTTTATCGAAGGATAACTTGGTCACACCCTGTTCTCTCCTAAACAGACTTTATTTTTTCCAAATATGGATAGATAGAATTTTCCAAAATTCTAAATTCTACTTCCCTTTGACTAACAATTTTATCTTTAAGTTATTCCTCTTCTCACATTTTATTATAGGTAGTCAAGAAAAGTCAAGCCGTACCTTCAACACTTTGCTTAAAAATTTCCTCAACTCAATATTCAGTTTCACAAATTCTACGTTCCACAAAACACTGGCACCTGAGCACCATTCAGCCAAACTCCTTGCCACTTTTTAATAATGACGTCCTTTCTTCCATTGTCCAGCATGTCCCTTTATCTGTCTGAGACCTCAGCAGAACAGCCTGTGCCGCTCTCATTTCTGCCAAATAACCTAAGCAGTTATCCTTTAAGAAGACTGAGGCTTTCTGAGCCTCACCAGAATCATCCTTAATGGTCCATTCACAGCAACGTAGCCTTTTTCTTGCCCATACTACCAAACACTTCAGCCTCTACTCATTATTCAGTTCCAAAGCCACTTGTACATTGAAAATATTTGTTACAGCAGCACCCCTACTTCTTGGTACCAACTATCTCCCTGAGTTCATTGGGGCTGCTATAATAAAATACTATAAACTTGGTGGCTTATAAGCATGAGAAATTTATTTCTTACAGTTTTGGAGGCTGAGGAGTCCAAGGCACTGGCACATGGAGTGTCTGGTGAAATACTACTTCCTCCCGATAGCCATTGTTTCACTCTAAACTCCCTTGGTGGAAGGGACAAGGGGTTTCTCTTGAGCGTCTTTTTTAAGGGTACTAATCCCATTTGAGAGGTCTCCATCCCCATGACCTAATCATCTCCAAAGGCCCCACCTTCTGATATCATCTTCCCGAGGGTGAGGATTTCAACATACCAACTTTGTAGGGACATAAACATTCAGACTTTAACAGATATATTTTGATAACTTGTGTCTCCTTTATGATTTAGACCAAATAATCTTTTGATTTCCATCTTAATTTCCTCCTTCACCCAATAATCATTCGGCAGAAGGTTATTTAGTTTCCATGACTTTGTGTAGAGATGAGTATTTCTGTTGGAGTTGATTTCTAATTTCATTTCACTGTGGTCTGAGAAGATGTATGGTATAATTTCTATATTTTTAAGTTGAGAATTTTTTTGTTGTTGAGACCTGTTTTGTGGACTAAGATATGGTCAATCTTAGAGATTGTCCCATGAGCTGATGAGAAAAGCATATACTCAGTGGTTTTATGGTAGAATATTCTATCAATGTCTGTCAGCCTCATTTGTTCTAGAGTTCTTTTTAAGGCCATTGTTTCTTTATTTTCCGTTTGGAGACTCTCTTCTGTTCTGTCAGAGAGGTGTTGATGTCCCAGCTATTATGGTACTCCTGTTCATCATTTTGTTTAGATCACGTAGGATTTGCTTTATGAATCTGGGTGTACCTGTTTTGCTGCATAAATATTTAGAATTGTTACGTCTTTTTGTTTAACTGTACCCTTCGCCTTTATATAGTGACCATCTTTGTCTTTCATTACTTTTGTTGATTTGAAGACTAAGTTATCTGAAATTAGAATTGCTATGCCAGCTTTCTTTTGTTTTCCATTTACATGGAATATGATTTTTCCATCCCTTCACCTTGAGTCTGAATGCATGCTGTGGGTTAGATGTGTTTCCTGAAGATAGCAGTTAGTTGGCTTGTGTTTATTTATCCATTAGACCAGCCCATGTCTCTTTAGTGGGCGGTTCAAGCCATTCACATTTATTGAAAGAGTTGATAAGTGGGGTGGATTTCTGTTCATTCTGTTGAGTCGAACTTTGTTGGTTTGTTTTCTCTCTTGAGCCATGTGATATCTGGCCTTTGACCCTTAGCTTTCAGGTGATTTTACACTGGTGAGTGTCTATTGTGCTGATCCATGTGTAATACTGTTTTGAGTACTTCCTGGAAGACAGGTCTTGTCTTGATGAATTCCCTCAGTCTTTGCTTGTCTGAGAAAGTCTTTATTTCTCCTTCATATGAGAAACTTAGTTTTGCAGGATACAAAATTCTAAGCTGGACATTATTCTGTTTGAGAAGACTGAGAATGGGGGTCCCTGTCCCTTCCGGCTTGTAAGGTCTCAGTTGAGAAGTCTGCAGCTAGTCTGATGGGTTTTCCTTTGTAGGTTACCCGGTATTTTCACCTTATAGCTTGTAGGACGGCCTCTTTCATGTTTATTTTGGCCAGTCTGATGACTGTATGTTGTGGTGTCTTCCTGTTTGTGATGCATCTCCCAGGAGCCCTTTGAGCTGCCTATACCTGAATATCCAGATTTCTAGCAAGGCCAGGGAAATTTTCCTACATTATATCCTCAAATAATTTATCCAACCCTTGTGTATTTTCTTCTTCACCCTCAGGTATGCCTATGATTCTTATGTTAGGGCTTTTCTCACATTCCCACATTGCTTGTAGGCTCTGCTCTTTTCTCTTATTTCTCTGCTCTTTGTGACTGAATTGTTCAGTCGAAAGGTGTTGTCCTCAATCCCTGAGATTCTTTCTTCTGCTTGGTCTAGCCTATTCTTGAGGCTTTCACTGTGTTTTGTGCCTTCTTAAATAAATTCTTCATTTCTAGAAGTTCCGTTTGATTTGTCTTTAATATTTAAATTTCTTAGTGAATCTTTCATTCATTTCCTGGATTTGTGTGTGTGTGTGTGTGTGTGTGTGTGTGTGTGGTTTCCTTGTGTTAGGTATCCATTTTATCCTGCATATCACTGAGTTTTCTTATAATCCATATTAGAAATTCTTCATCTGTCATATCAGTGTTCTGATTTTGGTCAGTATCCATTGCTAGAGAGCTAGTGTTCCCTTTTGGTGTGTCCTTTCAGTCTGATTCTTCATACTTGCAGAGTTCTTTGGCTGATTCCTTCCCATCTGGAGTAGCTGTTGCTTCTTACCTTTGGATTTTCATTTAGATAACACACCCAGTTTAGTCTCTGAACCAGTAGGTGGTGCTTGTGGGTGAGATTCAACCACACCCTGTATGATGAGTTATTAAATGCAGTAAAAGGGTATGCAAATTGACCTCCCTGTCAGTAGGTGGCACTTGCTGGGAGGAGAAAGCTGCAATGTTATTTTTGAGTCCTATAAACCAGCTCTAAGTTTCTCTGGAGTAGCACTCTAGTGCCTCAGGTGGTGGATGGGGCCCTGGGACTTCCAGGTATGTCCTTATAAGTGAGGCTGGGTGGAGCTGGGTTGGGTGAGCCTGCCCTCAAGCTGCAGAAATGCTTTTAGTGGGGGTCAAAGATCTATTCCCTTCCTCTGGGCAAAGCTGCCAGGGAGGGGCTGAAGCAGCCCCACTGAACCAGAAAGTATATGTGTGGAGGTGGGGCTGTCTGAGACCTGCAGTCTGTCAGTCTAGAGCAGGCCTCTCTCCTTGCCACCTTCCCCTATTCCACAGTTTCTCCCAGGCCTCTGCTGGCAGGCACGACCTCAAGCCAGCTGAGCTCCCCCACAACAGTGATGCTGGCTGGGAAGTTCCCTGCTCAGGATCATAGTCTGAATTGGGATCATGGCCCTCCCATGAGAGGAAGGTTGCCCCTTGAGCACGCTGCAGCTTGGACCCACTCTGATTTGCCCCTGAAGGCACACATACCTCAGTAGACTAATTCACAAATATCCCTTCTGTGCCCTCAGGCAATGGGATCAAGACCCGAGTGTATGGGATCTGGCCTATTGGCCCGTTCTGCAGCCTCAGAGATCAATTCCTGACCATGCCAGGGAGAAGAATGTTGGTCTCAAGTCACCCACAGGGTGCCCAAGCTGGATCAATGCCCCTCTGCCTCAGCATTTGTCCCACTCTGCTGGAGTTACTGGACAAGTAGCACCAGGAAGGGCCAGCAATTAGGGAGCTCACAGTTGGAGCACCCCTCAATCCACTGCAGTGCCTTAAAAGGAAAGTCTGAGCCCAGTTCCCTGTGGATGCCTCCAGGTGGTGTCTAAATTGTCCCTCTCAGTAGCTGCAGGTAGGGGAAGGGAAGGGGAGAATGAAGGACTAGGTGGAGGAAGGATTACATGCTGGTAGTCTCCAACTCTTCCTCTGGGAGGCAGTCCTTCCAGAATGACTGGGCCCTGTAGTCCTGCAGATCTCCTGGGAACCACCAAACCCCTGTGGTTCCTGCAGTCTGGGCTGAAGTTGGGAAATGTCTGTGTGGGGATAAGCAATATGGACCCTGAGGAGTTGTGGCCCCTCGGGGAGGACAAAGTTGCCCAGTGCATAAAGAAGCAATATGTTGCCTGCCTACCAGCTTGGGTCTGTGAGGGTGGGAGCCAACTCTGAGGGAGCTGGGGGCCTGAAGCCCTGTCCACAAGAGCCTTTCCACTCACTGGAAGCAGCAGTCTCTGGGCTGGCGCTGGCAAGCTTCTCCAGTAGCTCAGGAGCTGCTAGAGGGAAATTTTAACCACTCCACCTACCATTCTGGCTAGTCTCCAACGCTCTCGGGGCTTAATTTCTACCTATGCCTTTCTCCTTGCAGTTCTGCTCCACAACCTCTTCCCGTGGAGTCTCCCATAGGTTCAGGCACCCTTCCTTGCGACCCTCATCTAATCTGTTGGACTGTCTGTCTTTTTCTCTTTCATCTATACTCTCTCCTTATTATAAAGACACTCTTGTGTTTCTTGTCTGCCATCTTGCCTCCCCCCTAGACTTTGGACTTAGACTTTAAAATTGATGCTAGAATAATTTAAGACTTTGGGGGCTATTAAATGAAATTAATGTATTGTTCACGTGATAAGGGCATGAATCTTGGGGTTCCAGGAACAGAATTCTATGGTTTGAATGTTTATGTCCCCCCAAAATTCATATGTTGAAATTCTTACCCCCAAGGTGCGAATTTTAGGAGCTGGGGCCTAGGGAGGTGACCAGGTCATGGTGGCAGAGCCCTCATGAATGAGATAATGGCCTTATGAGAAGAGGCCCAGGAGAGGCCTTTCATTCCTTCTACCATGTGAGCTGAGAGTAAGAAAATGGCTGTCTATGAGGAACAGACCCTCACCAGACCCAATCTGCTGGCACCCTGGTCTTGGACTTCTCAGGCACCAGATCTGTGAGAAACAAATTTCTGTTGTTCATAAACCACCCAGTTTACAGTATTTTTATAGCAGCCCAAATGGACTAAGACAATCACTGAAGGAAACTAAATCAGTATCTTGCAGAGATATCTGCACTCTTATGCTCATTGCAGCATTGTTCACAACAGCAAAGATATGGCAACAACCCCTGTCCATGGACAGATGAATAGATAAAGAAAATGTGGTGTTTATTAACATTTCATTAATAATAACGGAATATTATTCAGCCTTCAAAAAAAAGAAAATCTTGTATAGGCAACAGTATGGATGAAACTGGAGGACATTATGCTAAGTGAAGTAAACTAGCCACTGAAAGACAAACACTGCATGATCTCACTTATATGTAGAATTTTAAAAAGTAGAGCTCACACAAGTAAAGAATGGAATGTTGGTTGTCAGGGGTTAGGGACTAGGAGAAATGAGGAGATGTTGGTCAAAGAATACAAAGCTTCAATTATGCAGGGTAAATAAGTTCTCGAGATCTATTGTGAAGCATGGTGACCATAATTACTAACATAATTACTAACTGTACTGTATTTTTGAAATTTTCTAAGAAAGTAGATCTTAAATGTTCTCACCACACCAAAAAAAAAAAAAAAAAAAAGTAACCGTGAGGTGCTGGTATGTTACTTACCTTGATTTAATAATTTCGTAATGCATACATATAGTAAAACATCACATTGTACACCTTAAGTATACACATTTTTTATTTGTCAATTATACCTAATAAAGCTGGGAGGCAGGAGGTATTATTGCAGCCATCTTTGAAAGATAAAATCCACATTAACAAATCACAGTAAGTTAAGGAGAAAGAATGAAGTTGACATTAACTCCAAAACTGATGCCATATTTCTGAAAGCTTTTTAAAAATAAAAGCTAAAAGGTTTCCAAATGTATTACTCTCGGCTTCTTCCCTTACATTGCTTAGTTTTTCCTCATATTTCCTGTTTAGCAACTCCATTTCTTTCTCCTTTTCTTCCTTTGATTTCTTAGTATAATTCTCTTCCACTCTTTTTTTTCCCTCTTCTAATTCCTCACCATAGGTTTTTGTCAAAATCTCTACCTCTCGTCTCAGGCGTTTCTCTGTGTCCTTGTATATGTCGTGTGAAAAGAAAGACCCTCCATTGCCTTGCACCATTGTCTCTATCAGCTCCACCAGCTCCCGCACTTGGCTTTCCTTCTCTGCTTCTGGGGTGTTGCTGAAGGCACAGCAGCGGTTCCCGCACTCTTGGATGATGTTTTTTAGGTTCTCATCTGCTTTTGCTAGAAAATCTTTTAGCAGTTGGCCTTGGCTCGTTAACTCTTCTTTGCGAGTGAACAAAAAGATCATATACTTCATGGCTGGCTCCCCAAAGAGAGCCTTAATCAGTGCAACGGTTCTCTGTTCTTCCTTCGTGTAGCGGCCCAGCTGCATGACCAGGACAATGGCGTGAGGCCCTGGGCACGAGTAGAGGACACACTTGCTGATTTCATTGCAGGTGGTGAGCAGGCTCTCCTTGGTGTCAAAGAGCCCAGGGGTGTCAACAACAACAAGTTCTCTCCCCTTCCATTCCCGTAATGCTTTCTGACAGGTCTTGGTAACAGCTTGGGCAGCAATTCTAGACTCAAAGATTTTCTCCCCAAGGATGGTGTTTCCTGTTGCACTTTTCCCACTTCCAGTCTTCCCTACCAGAACGATCCTCAAAGACTTCTTGGTATGCTCAGCCATGTTTACGACAAGAAACTCTGGAGCTTAGGCACGCACAGGACCTCAAGGAGGGAAAGGAGAAGAAAAAGAAAAAAAAGACCAATTTAAGTAACAGGGCCCATTTCCAACCCTCCTTTCTTCCTCTCCCTGAAAATGTGTTCTACTCTATTATCCATATTGATCCCAGTAGGGACTGAAAGATGAAATAGTTGAAGGACTATAAAAAAACAGCAAAGTAGTTTAAGAGTTTCCCCACAAAAGAGTACCAGGTCCAGATGGTTTCACAGGGAAATTCTATTCAACCGTTCAAGGCCTGGCACGGTGGCCCACGCCTCTAATCCTAGCACTCTGGGAGGCCGAGGTGTGCGGATCGCTCAAGGTCAGGAATTTGAGACTAGCCTGAGCAAGAGCCAGACCCTGTCTCTACGAAAAATAGAAAGAAATTAGCTGGACAACTAAAAATATATAGAAAAAATTGGCTGGGCATGGTGGCATGTACCTGTAGTCCCAGCTACTCGGGAGGCCGAGGCAGAAAGACCGCTTGAGCCCAGGAGGTTGTTGTGAGCTAGGCTGATGCCACAGCACTCTAGCCTGGACAACTGAGTGAGATGAGACTCTGTTTCAAAAAAAAAAACAACTTCTAAGATCTGATCATCTCAATGCTTCTTAAACTGTTCCCAACCATACAAAAAGAAGGAAAACTTTAAATTCTTTCTATGCAAGTATAATATTGATTCCAAAAACTGGCAAAGATTTCACCAATAAAAAACTACAGACTCACAAACTCATTTGTGAATATTGATGCAAAAATCCTAAATGTCCAAATTATTAGACAGTAATAAGTGATACACCATGATTTAGGGTGGTTTATTTCAGAAATACTAGGGGGTTTAAGTCAATATGAGAAAATTGCTATCATATATACATAGATTAACAAGAAAATTACCTAGATGCAGAAAGGGCATTTGGCCAAATTTAACACTGATTCATGTTTAAGCCATTTCATAAAGTAGAAATTAATACATACTTCTTTAATATGATTTTATTCATATACAAATTTTTAAACTTTTGTCATCTTTTTTTCTGGAACTAAAAATGCTGATTACAAAGTCCATTTGGATGCAGAGAAAAGCAAGTTAGTCTGGACAATCAAGAAGAGGAAGAACAAGAAAAGACCACCTCTACCAAGAGTGAAATATTATAGTCTCTATAATTAAAGAAGTAGGAGCCGGGTGCGGTGGCTCACGCCTGTAATCCTAGCTCTCTGGGAGGCTGAGGCGGGCGGATTGCTCGAGGTCAGGAGTTCGAAACCAGCCTGAGCAAGAGCGAGACCTCGTCTCTACTATAAATAGAAAGAAATTAATTGGCCAACTGATATATATACAAAAAATTAGCCGGGCATGGTGGCGCATGCCTGTAGTCCCAGCTACTCGGGAGGCTGAGGCAGGAGGATCACTTGAGCCCAGGAGTTTGAGGTTGCTGTGAGCTAGGCTGATGCCACAGCACTCACTCTAGCCTGGGCAACAAAGCGAGACTCTGTCTCAAAAAAAAAAAGAAGTAGGATGTTGGTGAATGAATAGAGAGACAGACTGTGAAACAGAAGCATAAAATTAAGGAACAGACCATTGCTCATCTAATATTCATTTATATTCAATTCAATTATATTATGTTACATTTATAAGCCATAACCATCTCATTTCAATGGGGGAAAAGATGAACAATTTCATAAACAACATTTGGGTAACTATATAACCACATAGAAAAGGATAAAATTACATCCAATTCCTTATACCATGCAAATTCCAAATAGATCAGAAATTAAATGTAGAAAAGTAACCCATATAAATAATAAGATAAACATGGATACATTTTTTGTAAAGTGGGAGTAAGGAAAATTTTTCTTCCTTCCAAATACTAACCAGGCCCAACCCTGCTTCACTTTCAAGATCAGGAGCATTCAGGGTGGTATGGCCATAGATGTAAATGTTTCTGAGTTTAAAATAGAACAAGGAAAAGACTGAAAATTTTGATAACATAAAAATCTAAAAAACAATGTAAGGCATAATGCACCATAAATAAATTAAAACACAAATATCAAAGTAGGAAAATATTCTTTTCAATTTATATCAAGGAGAGCTAGAGCTAATTTTCCTATTATACAAAGAATGTCTTAAAGTAGACAAACAAAAGATTAACAACTTGGTAGAAAATTGAGCAAGAGATATGAATAGTTCAAGGAAAAAAAGAAATGCAAATGTCCCTTAAATATATACAAAGACATTCAAATTCATTTATAATAGAGAAAAGTAAATATGCAGTAAAAATAAAGTATAATTATACCAAGATAACTATTTCTCAACTATAGGTATGGCAAAAATCCAAGAGTTTGCCAGTATAATTTATTGGTAGATGTATAGGAGAAATAGGTCATCTCCTACATGTCTAGTAGGAATGGAAAAACAGTCCACCATCTATAGAGGAGAAAGTAGCAATATTTTGCAAAGTTCATATGCATTTACTCTTTGATTATCAATCTCAATTTTAGGATTTATCCCAAGTCTACACTGACAAAAATGTAGAAGAGAGTATGCATAGGGCCATTCAGCACTATTACTAATAGCAAAAGACAAAAAACCTCTCAAATACCCATCAGTAGGAAACCAGATGAATAAACTGAAGTATATTCACATCATGTACTTACGATCCAACTGTAAAAAGGAATGAGAAATGTCTCTATATACCAGTGTGGAGAAATCTTCAGGATATAGCACTGAGTGAAAAAAGGAAGGTGAAGAAAACAATGTATGGTTTACTACCATGTATATAGTGGGGAGGAATATGAGTGATATATATATAAATAATTTTTCATGTATGTATGAAAAAGCAATGGCAGAATCATCTGAAAATTAAACAAACTAAAAAGTTATCTTTTTTGAAAGGGGGAAGACAAAAACTGGAAACTAGTCAATAAAACAAATAAACCTAATTATATTTTGTATGGCAGATGAACCATTAAAGGATTGGCCCAAGAGACTTGAAAATGCAATCATTTCGGTGTCTGTGTGTGTACTGTTTTGAAGGCCATCTAAAAGGCATAAACAATGGTCAGCCCAGTAGCAATGTGCACACTGAGTCCTCAGATTGTGATCGTCAAATGCCATTTTCCACCCAAGAAATTGGGGGTCTGAAAAGATAGTACCAATTCCAGGTCTGAGCCAGGAAACATACAAGTTCAGCCTAGAACATCTTTTCATACTAGAAACCAGGAATGCTATCAAAAATTACTATGGTCTTATCAGAAGGACTCAGAAGTCACCTTAAAGATGTTCCAACTGGCCAAAGATGGGACAATTTGAGCACCAATAAGAAAAATAATTCCAATGCATTGAAATATACCAAATATGCTAAAATCCAACAGTTTATAACAATACTGTCTTCCTATAAGAAGTTAATTCCTCCCTTTGGAGTATGCCAGGAAAGTAACTCAATATTCTGAGCATTCACATATAAAGGGGAAAAAAATCAAACATTAAAATCTCATGTTTTAACTGTATCTCATGAAATAAAAGAACTGCTGAAGGGAAATTTCTCTGCATAGGATTATTCCATGTAATAAAAGAAGAAAAAATGGTAGAATTAGAATATCATCACTTGAGAACTCTTAATGAAACAATAAATTCACTCTAGGCAATCTTTAGCATCTGCTAACATCACAAAAAGAGAGACAACCAAACTTTATATGCCCCCTAATGGAAGTTGAGAAGAGCAACTATGAAGTATGCCCACCATAAAAGTGTCAAACTTTAATATTATCCAACCTCTCTTTTAACATAAATTCACACAACACACTGGAATGAGAAAAACATGTTAAGTGACATCATTGGGATGCAATCACCAAAATGAGCACCGTGCAGTCCTGTTGGACCAAAGACTTCCCCCTCCTTAAACAAAGAAATTCCACAGAAAGAAACAAGGAAAGTGGAAACCTACACATTGAGTGAAATTTCAGAGACGTCAAACAATCTTAATTGTTTATGGACTTTCATTAGATCCTAATTCAAACAATTTATAAAATTATGAGACCATCAGGGAAATCTGAATACAACTGGTAAAAAATTATAGTTGCTTTTGAAGTCCAGTTGTGAAATTGTGGGTATATTTTTTAACTGGTCTTTATCTTTCAAAGATGTATACCAAATGTTCACTGATAAAATGATGTCACGTCTGAGATTTGCTTCAAAATAGTCTAGGGTAGGTGGGGAGTAGGAAGCAGGAGGCTGAAACAAGACTGGCATGAATTGATGACCATGGACCTTGGGACAGGTACATAGACATTCCTTATATTATTCTTTTCATCTTTGAATAAGTTTAAACTTTTCCATAGTAAAACATTTAAGGTGCATATAATGGCCATGTGCAGTGGCTCACACCTGTAATCCTAACACTCTGGGAGGCCGAGGCAGGAGGATCGTTTGAGCTCAGGAATTTAAGACCAGCCAGAGCAAGGGCAAGACCCCATCTGTACAAAAAAAATAAAAAGAAATTAGCTGGACAACTAAAAATATATAGAAAACATTAGCCGGGCATGGTGGCGCATGCCTGTAGCCCCAGCTACTTGGGAGGCTGAGGCAGGAGGATCGCTTGAGCCCAGGAGTTTGAGGTTGCTGTGAGCTAGGCTGACGCCACGGCACTCTAGCACAGGCATCAGAGCGAGACTCTGTCTCAAAAAAAAAAAAAAAAAAAAAATTTTAATGTGCATATAGTGAAACCAGTACTGAGTATACACTGTATATCAGAGCCCCCGATAAACGTGTCTCATACATTATCTCATTTACTCTTCCTAAATACTTGCAGTGAAACTAATGTTATTGCTCTAATTTTTAAAATGAGGAAACGGATGCAGCTCAAAAGAGCTGAGAAAGGCGCCCACAGTCGCCGTGCCGACAGGGCTGGGGCAGACAGGCGTGTGACTCCAGGTCTGCCCGACCCGCCAGGCTCGCTTTTCAGCGTGTGCCCCACGGCCTCTGCTCCGTCTCTCTCAGGCCGCGATGCTGAATGTCAGCCCACGCCACGTCGGAGAGAGACGGGGGCCGGGAGTCAACCAGGAGGGCTTCACGTTCCCCTGCGGACTTTTCTCTCTCCCACACTGCGAAGCCAGGGCTGAGAGAGGCAGCAGAAGCAATCATTTTAAGACTTTCTCAAGTGGTTCTTGGACGACCCAGAGGACCTTCAGCAAAGGCAAAGGCTGAGGAGTGAAAAAAGCATGTGCTTTGGGCGCGGGCAGACCTGCACTGTGGCCAAACCCACCTAGAACACTTCAGAAGCTCCTTGAGATTCAGCTGCCTCTGCTAGGAAAGGGACAAGGAAACCAGTCTCGCAGGGCTGCCCTGAGGCTTCCACCGAGTCATTTCCATAACGCTGATTCACATTGCCGAGAGCACCGCAGCTACCCTAAAACGCTGTCACTGTACAAGGAAGCCAGGGACTGCAAACACTTGAGTGACTCACCTAGAGCCACCTCGCACCTTAGAACTTCATCAGGTCACACTGTTTCTTCAGCTTCACAGCTCCACCCCCCACACACACTGCTTTTTGTTCAGTGCTGGAAAGGAGCCCGCAGACTTAGTTCACGATTTTCTCTGTCGTGAGTGACCTGGGAAAGCCTTGGAGAGTCACTAAACTCTCTGGGATTATGATTCTTTGTTAGCAACAGGAGGAATTTAGACAGGTTGTCTCCAAATCGCCTTCCTGCTCTAAACATCTGCCAGGGGAGCGCTCCGTTCCCTGAGAAGCTTACGAGCAACGTGCTGCATCTGTCACAGGAGCCACGGGGTGGAAGGTGCAGTAGGCAGCAAAGCGTGTCGTGTTGAACAGGAGACGCGTGGGTACCTCGCTCACAAATCTCCTTGCCGCCCTCTCTACCTGTGACAGCCACTACCCTGGCAGCACCGTCTGTGCAGCACTCTGCCACAGTGTCCTGTCCCTCCTCAGATCAGAGTCCGTCCCACCCATGCCCTGTCCCCTGCTGCCCGTCCCAGCCCTGTTGCACAGCACCCTCTTTGCAGCCAAGCTCACCTGTTGAAGCAGCGGATGAGTTCCCAAGTTTTCTACAACGAGGCTGTGTGAGCTGCTGCTTTTGCTTGAAGTGCCAGGCAAAAGTGTTTGCACCCTGTAAAAACCTCTGAGCCAGGAAGCTCAGGTTGGGTGGAGCCAGTAACGAAACTGTTTGCCTTTAAAGAGACAGAAACACTGTTCCATAATGCGGTGGTTGCTTCAGTTTTGCCACGCTCAAACCTTCTGCCCAGGTGTGTGCTATAAAACCATTTCCAAGGCAGTATTTTTTGCTTGGGTTATGGTGATGGGTCCCAAAGTGCGTTTATTAAATGACCCAAATATTGCTCAGAAAGCATTAGGCACAGTGCCTGTCTGGTCGTCTCCCCTGGGTGGAGTGAGCCACTTAGGTAGGGGTGATTTGGGGAAGAAGGAAGACAGGTATGTACCTTGCTGTGTCCAAGTGTAGCGCCAGCGGGTACTTCTTAGTGACTGGAATACGGGCTTTTTATTATAGTCTTTGAGGAAGGTCTCAAGCTACTTATTCAAACCTTAACACCACTGAGGTTAAAGCGAAAAGAGTGTAAACCTTTAGAAACCCATAGAGAAAACAATGAAGGTGAGGACCGAAAAGTCTGCGGTGATCACATAGCTTCTCTGGTGTTTTCATACGGTTCTTCTTCGCTTTAAAAGCTGGGTGACCTGCCAAGTAAACACTCACCCAGGTAACAGACCCTGCTTGCCTTCTCAACCTTCCTACCTACACCAGACCCTCCTGCCCCAGGCTTAAGCAGAGATAGATTTTCCTGCATTTACCGAGGGGATGCTCTGGAAATTTCTTGAGGTGAGAGGCAGGTTTCCAAAGCTTTCATGGTTGACCATATGCTCTAGTTGGCTTTTGCATCACCAGAAGAATGTAATGTTTTTGTAACGTGTGTGTATCTGTGTGTGTGTGTGTGTATGTACATACAAAAAACCTCAGGGCTTTTTCTGCTGCTGTGATGTTAGACAAATGCAAAGCTTAACCTATTAAAATGCTGCGGAAACACTAACAGGAGATGAGAGGAATAGTCCCTCGCGCTGCCCTGGCTCTTACACAAATGATCTATCTTACCTTGGCCTGTCAGTTTCCTATTGCTGCCATAACAAATGACCAAAAATTTAGCGGGGCTAAGACAACACAGATTTCTCCTCTTATATACTTCTGGAAATCAGGAGTCCAGGATGAGTCTTATGGGGATAAAATCAGGGTGTTGGCAGGGTTCCTTCCAGAGGCTCCAGAGGAGAATCAGCTCCTTGCCCCTGCCAGCTCCTACGTGTTGCCAATATTCTTCGGCAGCATCACACCGTCTCTGCCGCCACCTTCACAAAGCCTTCCTCCTCCTGGAACCTCCTCGCCTCCCTCCCTTGTGACTTACACCCACCCAGATAATCCAGGACGGTTGCCCCATCTTTAAATGCTTCCTTTACTCACATCTGCAAACATCCTTTTGCCATATAAGCAACAGTCACAGGTTCTTCCCATTACCAAATCTATATTCGTTTTTCGGGCGCTGTAAGAAATCACCACAAACTGGGGGGCTTAAAACAATAGGAATTAACTGTCTCATAGTTCTTGAGGTCAGAAGTCCAAAATCAAGCTGTCAGCAGGGCCATGTGCTCTCTCTGAAGACTCTAAGGGAGGATCTTTCCTGGTTCCTAGTGGTTGCTGGCGACCCGGGCATTCTTTGGCCTGTAGCCGCATCGCTCCAGTCTCTGCCTCTGTTGCCACATGGGTTTCTCCCTGTGTCTTTGTCCAGATTTCACTGGTTTTATAAGGATAAGAGTCATTGGATTAGGGCCCACTGTGAAAACCTCATCTTAACTTGATTTCGTCGCAAAGACACTATTTCCAAATAGGGTCACATTCTCAAGTACTAGGGGTTAGGAGTTGAGCATATCGTTTCTGAGGGTGACACGATTCAATCCATAACAGATGGGAAGAAAGGGACAGTGCATGCAATGTGAGGGTGAAAACCCACAGATCTCTTCCTTTCCAGGCCCAGTTGCAGTTAGTGGGTTAAGCCCGTGTAACAGCTTTCGTATGTCCCTGGTGCTCGGATCGGGAGACTCCCACTGTGTAGGGCTCGGCGTCCATATCGCTCCACCTGGAACCTGTTAACAGTCGGCCTCAGCCTTTCCTTCCAGGCCAACCTGCCTCTACTCCTCTCCTCTCCATGAGAAGCAACGAAGTACGATGTTTCAGGGGAGCTCTGCCTGCCTGAAATCTTGGCCATAGTTCCTGTTAACACCTATTTTACCCTGTGGTGAGGAATGGAGGAGATGAGAGAAAGGTCAGCTCCTGGAGCACAGTGGGCACCCAGCAAATGCTGGTAATGACCCTGTCTCAGCCGTTTCAGGTTGCTGCAACAAAATACTGTAGACAGAGTGGCTTCTGAAAAACAGAAATTTATTTCTCAGAGTCCTGGTTCACAGATTCCACCTTCTCGCTGAGTCCTCATCTCACATGGTGGAAAGGGTGAGGGGCCTCTCTCCAGCCTCTTTTATAAGGACACTAATCCCATTCATGAGGGCTCCACCTTACGACCTACTCACTTCCCAAAGTCCCTGGCTCTTAACACCAGCACGTTGGGGATTAGGTTTTAATAGATGAATTGGGCGGGGGCGGGGGACGCGAGCATTCGGACCAGAGCAGAGCCCCCTATTCCTAGCTGTTCACTGCTCTCTGCCCACATCCTGCATTTCGGCTGCCGAGGCTTTGCTCATGCTATTTCTGCCTCTCTTTCCTGTTAGAGACCAAAAAAGCAAAATCATGACTGTCATGCAAATATAAAATGAACACATGTCAAAGATTTTACTTAACTCATTGATTAAGGAGAGAACCAGGAAGATATTATAATTGGGTCAAAGAGCATTTGAGAACTTGAGGTAATTTGTAGGGAGATGGGATTCCTGGATTGGGAACAAAACAGCTTAGTGCCCAAAACAGTCATAAAATGTAACTTCTGGGTGTATGTTCCACCAGACAGAAAATTATTTGCATGTATATAAGATAAAAGCCTACAAGTCACCTCTCTGCCCTTAGAGAGTTGTAAAATATCTCAGATAATAGTCAAGCCTAGCGTCACAGAGAAAGAACAGCCAATAAGCTCTCTTTCTATTTCTACATTTTGGGTCATTTTAATGGCATTCTCCACCTTGTGATCATATATAATCTCTAGCAAGTATTCTAGATCCCTAAATAACTGATATTATGATACATGGCCTGATATTTACATATAGGCAGTGAGAGTTTGAATCAACCACATAGACCTCCCTGAGTTCGCGCAGCAATCCTAGAGCTTAACAGCTTTAAGTCACTACCAATGCCAAAGGATTAACGTCTGTTTGAAATTTTTCAAAATGAATCTTGAATTAGACTTTCAAAGTCTCTATTATTTGTTCTTCTATCACAAGTGTAGGAAACCAAGACCAAGACACTTGTTCTAACAGATTGTACATGCAGTTCCTGTAAATCTAGGTGAATTTCCCTCTTCTTGAGGTCTTCAGAATTTTCTGAGGTTCCTGGCCTGCACAGGTCCTTACGACCTTAGACACTGGGACCCAAGAAGCCAAGTACCATGTTTTTTTTCTTGGGAGGGTTTTGGAGGCCTTAGCTCCCCATATAATCAATCTTTGGCTTTTAGTAGTGCTCCTGTTATAGCTGATTAAATGAAAATCACTCTCAAATATCACACTCTAGGTATGGCCTTGGTGCATATTTCATTTGTCCAATTGCACCTTCATAAAAAGGAGTGTAAGCTTTTATGGAACCTATGCAAATAGTTACATTGTCATAAAAAGTAAGGAGACTCAGTGGAAGTATTTGTTTTTGAATTCTGAGGGTGAAAGAAATCAGATAACATTAAAAAAATAGTTACAGTTTACAAGTGCACAGTCTACTAAATTGTGTATTAGAGATAGTATAAAGAGAAAGAAATGGGATTTCCTCATATATCTGAAAGAATAGAACAGTAGAAATAATACTAAAAATATTTCAAACAACTAACAACAAGGAAATTTCCTTCATCAGTTCATTCAGTCCTATATAACTAATTTTCGTTCTGTTGGGTCTTGCATCAGCAGTCTGATTTCAAGAAGAACATCTACTTCCACATGGAAAGAGTCCTAGAGAAAGGACTCTAGCTTTTGGCCTCTCTCAGATTTTCACATGCCTTCCTCACTAAACTTAATCACTTCTGGCTTTTGATTTAAAGAGAGAGACATGCAACGCTTCCTTTCCTTTGAACACTTGGAGGCCATTGTAGGATTATTAATTGGCCTAATTTCAATATTGTTGAGTCTCAGAAAATAGGGAGTCCCAAGGAAAGGGGATGAGACGGGGGAAGGAACAGTTAGTTTGAGGAGTCAGACCACACAACATTCATTAATAATAATTAAGTTCACCATTGTTCACCGCAAAACAATGACAGGAATAACATCAAAGATCACTGATCACAAATCAGCATAACAGATACAATAATAACAAAAAAAGTTTGAAATATTGTGCGAATTACCAAAATGGGACACAGAGACACAAGGCGAACACCTGCTGTTGGAAAAATGGCACCAATAGACTTGCTCAATTCAGGGTTGCCACAAACCTTCAATTTGTTAAAAAAAAAAAAAAAAACACATTACCACGCAGTGCAATAAAGTGAAGCAGGAGGCGAGGTGTGCCTGTCCATTGTTCCTCGCTCCTCCCCACACAGGCGGCCCAGAGGGACCACGGAAGTCTCAGTGACGAGAGAGGCAGCTGTGGCTCTCCCAGAAGGTCACTGAGACACCACCTGAGACTGTTGCTCAGGGCCTTTTCATTTCCCAGGTTCCTCTGACCCTACAGCTGCCTCCACCCCACTCCCCTTTACTTGACTCTTTCCTTTTACAGAAGTATTCAACTTCTGTCATCAATTTATACACACCGAACAAAAACAAAAACTATCGTTACCATTAAAGAGAGACAAAAGAAACTGAGTCATGCAATTAAGACCCTCTGTGCTCTTAAGGGGAGCAGGCCGACTGCTGAGACAGTACGAGCTGCCTAGGTCACGAGACCCCCTCTGCCTAAAAGCATGGCCCAGTCTCACCAGCAAGACCCGACCTCGAACTCTTATAGAACACCAATTCGCATCAACATGATTGTTTCATCATTGAAGAAAGCAGGAGGCTATCGTCCCTTAAAAAATAAGACAAAACGAGCTTTAGTGCATTTCAATATTCAGGTGACTTCTCCCTAGCCTACCCTGGCAGCACGTGATCGCTAACTACATCTGAGCAGTGGGACAGTAATTAGGGACCTTCTGTGACCCAGTGACAGCAGTCCTGTTCCACGAGCCTCAGCAGTAGATTCTCATAGGAACAATCAGCTCTGAATATCTCCCATTTACACAGGAAATGTAGTGCCAGTGGGAGAGTGTGTGTGCTGATCCTGCCACTAGCAACGTCGATGGCTTTAGGGCAAAAATAACAATAGTAATAATAACCTTACAAGCCTCAGTATTTTACAAATAAAAACATAGGAAAGTATTAAGTTATCTAAGTTTGATGCCTACTATGGTGTCTCAGGCTGCTATGACATTTGGGCCTTGCTCAATGGGCACAAATTCCCGGACTCCCCCAAATCACGAGCCCTGGCCCATTTACCCACAGAACTTCTCAGATGTTGGTTGGAATGTGGGTATAAATGTGATCATTGTTCTCACCACCATGGGGT
>VSMD01139769.1:0-19355 GCA_008750895.1 Mirza zaza | reverse complement strand
TGAAAGTCCCAACCCTCTAATCCTGCCTAGGTCTTGCCTGTGACCAGCCCCATCCTGAAGCTATTTAATACCTAGGGAATTCACCCATCAGTCATCTCATTACCATGCAAAAAGACATCACTTGGAGTTTGTGGGGATTTTAGGAGTTGTACACCAGGAAATAGGGTCAAAGACCAAATATATTTTACAAACTCACAGTCCACCCTTAGTCTTCGAAACCAATCCCTTACATCAAAAGGATGTACAACTCAAAAGACATTGACACATTACTAGAATCCCATTCACTCATTAATAATTAGTCCAATCTATGATAGTGTATGAATATCTCCCATGTAAGGTCACTCAGGTTGGCAGGCTTTCCTTCAGTCTTGTCAGGTTCCAAAAGCAGGATTGATCACAGCAAACACAGAACTTCACCCTTTCAAACATCTGATATAATAACTGAGCTCAGAGACAATGTCATCTCTTGCTCTGAGCCTCTTTCAAGGTGTTATTGTAATACTGGCTTTCCCTCAGTTCATAACCCATTTATTCATTTCTTTCCATCAGCTACTATTTCTCCTTCCCTCCATAAACACCCAAACTCTTCCACATTTGGAAAGGACATTAGAATGGCCATCGTGCTGGTCTAGATTGCAAGCAGCACTTGTCTAGATTACAGGCAGCAATACTAGTCTAGCAAGTAGCTCCTCCTTGGTCCACTCCCATTCAGATTGGGTAAGGTTACACAGGTGGAGAACTACTGAGCTATTTTTGCAACCATGCAATATGAAGTATTCACTCTTAGCCCCAATTTTGCCAGATAGGATGAAAGCACAACCCACCTCCATCAGGCCTTAGGAAATATGACATAAGGTTTAAATACATAGTTACAGTTCCTTGCTTAGATTTCATCCCTGTTTCCGTAAGCTGCATTTGTAGCCCTGGTCCTAGGACCACTGCATCAGGTAGGGGAAAGGGGAAAAAAAGGTTCAGGTGATGTGGGAAAGAAAGAAAAAAGCATAATCATTATACCAGCATACTCCTCCCATGGCAAGAATTATACAGCCACATCAGCATCCTTCCTCACCCCTCTTCCCCAGATACCCTAGAAAAGCAGTGGAATCTATGGTGTTAGGACCCTCCCATAGCTCCATGTCACCTATGAACACACACTAGTGAAAGCATGTAAGCCAGCCCTTCATCCTTTTATCTCCTCCCTGTTTTAGACAACCAATGTTTTAATTGTCTGTTCCACTTCTCTATCAGACTATTACTCTGAGGAGGGTGTCTTTCTACCCATTGTTGAACATTATGGGTGTTCCTTGGTCTGAAGAAATGATAGTTGGCCATCCAAATCCAAATCCATGCAATGTCTTCTAGTTTTTCTATAGAACTCTGACCATTTGTATCTTTCACAGGGTAAGCAAAGCCCAGTCCTAAGTAAATGTCTATTCCTGTTAAGACCTATTTGTAGGCCGGGCGCGGTGGCTCACGCCTGTAATCCTAGCTCTCTGGGAGGCTGAGGTGGGCGGATCGTTTGAGCTCAGGAGTTCGAGACCAGTCTGAGCAAGAGCGAGACCTCGTCTCTACTATAAATAGAAAGAAATTAATTGGCCAACTAATATATATAGAAAAAATTAGCCGGGCACGGTGGCACATGCCTGTAGTCCCAGCTACTTGGGAGGCTGAGGCAGCAGGATTGCTTGAGCCCAGGAGTTTGAGGTTGCTGTGAGCTAGGCTGACGCCACGGCACACACTCTAGCCTGGGCAATAAAGTGAGACTCTGTCTCAAAAAAAAAAAAAAAAGACCTATTTGTAGCCACCCAGGGCTACCAGCATCAGTCTCACTTACCAGCTATATTTTGGACTTTCCCACCAGGGACTCTGCCCCACAGCCATCACCAGTCTCTGTTGTAGACAACACTCTTATTGGCATTTTGTGCCTGAAAAGGGTGCAAGAGGAAGGTGTCTAGATTCAGCCCATCTCTGCGCTGCTGCGGTAGCCCCATACCCACACATTGTGTGAACCCAGGTGGCCATGTCAAGGGAGCACACAGGGATCTCTGCTTTTCGATTCCCATCACCTTCCTAACCTAGAAGGGGGCTCTTCTGATGGGCATCGATTTTTCCTACTTTAATGCACCCCCTCAAATTTCCATAGGGCCATGCTCCATATGGGCATCCCTTGAAAGGGCAGGTTTCCATTGCCCTTCTGCCCCTGCATCAGTAAAAACCCAAACACAGAGGCCTTTACTATTGTTCATTTCTTCAGAATGTAATCCAGCCCAGCAAGCTGATTTGTTCTTACCTTCCTTGATCAAGAGTTCACCCTTCCAAATAGAATATTGTCCATTCACCTTGGAACTGTCCTCTACAAACCCAGCAATTCTTAGGTGGTCAGTTCAGAGCTATTTATAGAACACTCTCCACGTGACAGTAGAATACAGCAAGCAGCTCCTCACACAGTTCCAGAGTCAGTCCTAGGAGAAACAGAGGCTCCCTGCTTGTGAATCTCCTCCTTGCACTCTGCAGGTAGCATGAACCCATATAAACTATTTCCATTTTATTATGGAACTCTTCTGGGCACTGCCATCCTCATTATCATGTTTCTCTTACACCACCCAAGAAAGCATGGCTATTTCAGGTATCAGGATCCTTTTATGTCCCTCAGTCATAGGGGTAGCTTCAGTTAATGTCTCACAGCAAGGCAGTAAATGCCCCCCAGTGGAAATTCTCTAGTCCAAAATCCCAGTAGTCCTGCTGGGAGGTGCTCACAGGATTTGCCATAAGCCCCAGTAAACACTCCATAAAGGATTATCAAATGGAGAATTTGTCCCGACCAGCACCCCAGCTTCTACTATACATTGTGTGAGCTTACACACTCTTACCAGTTCCCATTTAGCCCCATTTAGCATGTCCAAATAATATTGATACAAGGGCAGATTTATATTCCTTCTCTTTTACAGTACTAGCTATGGGAAACATTGCCCAGTCAGCTACAATGTCCATCCCCACAATACAATCAGGTAAAAGAGATGCAACCACTTCACAAAAAGTGTGTTCAAATGTACCAACTCCCCTATAAACATTTACCTTAGTCCCATCAACTCTTACTTTCCTAACTGCAGCCTCCATGAGGACTTTAACAGGTTTTGGTTTGAGAATCCTAGGTAGGGGAAGTGTTCCCCACCCAACATAATATCCAGTCCCATAAAACATTTAGTAAAGGATGCCAGGCTCGGTGGCTCACGCCTGTAATCCTAGCACTCTGGAGGCCGAGGAGGGTGGATCGTTTGAGCTCAGGAGTTCAAGAGTTTTAATTCTACTAAAAATAGAAAGAAATTACTTGGACAACTAAAAATATATAGACAAAAAATTAGCCAGGCATGGTGGTGCATGCCTGTAGTCCCACCTACTCAGAAGGCTGAAGCAGAAGGCTCACTTAAGCACAAGAGTTTGAGGTTGCTGTGAGCTAGTCTGACGCCAAGGGCACTCTAGCCCGAGCAACAAAGTGAGATTCTGTCTCAAAAAAAAAAAAAAAAACATCTAGTAAAGGAGACACAACTTCTTTACATAAAGCCTGTTTAAACATTACAACTCAGTCCCATCAACCCTTACATTTCTATGGTCTACTCCCAGGAACTTCTCTTCTCCACCCACAGACCATTTTACCCTGCCCAGTACACAAAGGCTTTGAGTCCCAGCAGGGGATTGAGCCTTGGGACCTTGGCCCTTTTGTCCGTCTTTGTGGTGATTAAACTGCCTCCACATTGCCCCAAGCAATTGTTGGTCAGCTTCCTCATTGTAATCTCTGCCTTCTGAGTTTTTCAGTTTCTCCAAACTGGGATAAATACAGCAGCCTGCTTGGAACCCCTTCATGTCAGAAACAGTGAAGGTTCCCTGTGGCCCACCCAGCCTTTAATACTGTTGTATTAAGACCTTTGTTTTAACCCCATCAATTTCCATTTTATTTACTCCATTTCTTAATAACCATCTAAAGATTTCCACCCTGCTGGACCCGAGTCCCAAATGACTCTCCCTTTTCTTTTTTCTCTTACTTTCACCCCATCAAAGTTTTCTTCGTTCACTGTTATTGCTTAATAACCATCTAAAAATGCCCACATTCCTGGGATGAGTCTTCTGACTCTGGCCTTCTGCCTTTCCCCATTTTCTTGTTAATTACCTTCCTGTTTTTATTAGCATCTGTAAGACCCCTGAGGGGAAGCTGAGACAGCAAATTTGATAAGGTTTCTCTGGCCGTAGCTCAGTTTTGCAGCAGTAAGGTTACTTGGGTGCCATGCAGAAGGGGCCGCCTTAACCACAGCATTTACCATGATCTGGGTAAGGGGCACATTCAGTGGGTACGTGTCATAAAGCCAGTCCCACATGGCTTGCATAGGAACCACATCAGCTGCTTCATCTGGGAAGCTTCACTGGATATGTATAGGTGTAGTTGGGCAGTCCCCCTTCTCAAGGTAAACAGAATTTACAGTGGCTTTTGTCCAGGCCACTAGGCTGGCCATTCCCTCAGGAATAACCTCTAGTGTTCTGGATTGTATATACCTAACTGTGATTATTCCACAGTGAGCTGCGGGTCCTGTATCCACCCAAACATGCTCTTCTACTAGGCAGCATTTAAAACTAAAGATACTGCTCCTGAATTAGTTACTCTCACAATCCATTTTAGTAAAGGCGCCTCAGGGAGCTATACTGGTCAGCAAAAGGAAACAATTCCTTCCCACTATACTCTCTGGTTTCAATAGTTTTGCCCTTCCCCCCCACCCCCATGGACTGCCTTCTCAGTAACCACAGTTCTTAAAGGTACTTTCTGTTGTGCCAAGGCATAATTTTTGCCTTGGGGGTCAGTTTGGAAGCCCAGACAGACTGAAATCTGAACTTGATCTAGAACAAAGGTCTGACCCGGCACTCTCTTTTTTTATAATTTCATTTTAGGTATTATAGATGATAACTGCCAAGGGATTGAATATTTCACTATTTTCTTATTAGTCTACATTCCCTTAGGCCTCCAGTTAATCAGCTCCCCAAGGAGTTGGATCCATCTCTAAATTCCACTGGTAACTTTTACCTTGGGTAACTGATTGCAGCACAGCTGCAGCTCTCTACCATGGGTGACCATGTAGCCACCCCGGAATCAAAGGTTCCTCATCCCCAACCCCAACCCTTTCCTCCTTTCTCTTCCCAAACCACTTATTAATATTTCGGTGAGTCAGGGCCATTCTAGCAAACCTTTCTTCACTGACACCAATTGATGAGAGTAGAAAAAACTCTCACACAAACTCAAAGTACTTTTCTGCTCTCTCACTCAACAACAATCAACACAGAAGACTTCTTTGACCAAATGTGTGAGGATTTCTCCCCCACAAGCTATCAATTCTGCAGGGACCCCAGCTGGTTGTCCTCTAATTCAGTTGTAATCCAACACTACCTGGAGATAGTGTCAGACCCCACAAGATTGAGGGCTCAATCCCCAAGACCACACACACACACACACACACACACTTACTTCAGATGCCATACACACACAGACACACACTTACTTTAGATGCCATACACACACACACACACTTACTTCAGATGCCATACACACACACACACACACACACACACACACACTTACTTTAGATGCCAATCGCAAGCTCCAGGTTGTTTCACTTGTGCTTCTGACCCACTGGCTATAAATCAGGGATCCCACAGCCCCCTCCTGGGGTCCCATTAATTGCTAGAGCAGCTCATAGCCCTCAGAAACACTTACTTACCTTTACTGGAAAAGATGAACAGAGGCAAGACATATGGGAAGAGGCTTGGAGTTTGCATGTGTCCTCTGAGCTCACCAACCTTCCAGGGACCTCTAGGTGTGCAGGTATCCGGAAGCTCTCCAAACCCTGTCCTTTGGGGTTTTTAAGGAGACTTCATTAACACAACTTTCAGCCCCATCCCTCCCTTCCCTGGAGGGGAGGGATGAGGCTGAAAGTCTGGCCCTCTAATCATGCCTTTGTCTTGCTAGTGAACAGCCCCAGTCCTGAGGCTACCCAGGGGCTCAACCCAACAGTTATCTCATTAGCATACAAAAAGATATCACTTTGGAGTTTCTAGGAATTTTAGCAGCTGTCTGCCAGGAAAGGGGAGAAGAACCAATATATATTTCACAGTATCACAGACCTGATAATCAGTTTCATTACCCTTCATATGGGCTTTTTCTTTTCATACGGGCTTGAACATGCTATCTTTTAGTAATGTACAACACAAAAACACTGTAGCAACCTCAGTGGCAGTCATAAGAATTGGAATCACCTCAGAGGTGGCAGTTGAAAAGCAGACAGGAAATTAGCAGGTTTGGCGTGGGGGAGAAACTTTAGCTTTGAATTAGATGAGGCAAAAATATATTTGAGGACAGTCAAATTTTGAATTTCAGCTTCCAATCAGTCACATTTGTTTTATATCATGCTTCAGAACCAACCATTCTTTTCTATGGATTCTTTGAAAAGCCAAAGGTAGATAAAGATTTCTAAAAATGAAGCATTTGATGATAGAATTCTGAAAATAATTTAGTCCATTGTATTGCCACAGTTACAACACACACACACACACACACACACACACACACCCCTATACCCTAAGCAACAGCGACTTGGATTGCAATGAAATATAATGTATTAAAAAGGCATCACAGGCTGGATGCGGTGGTGCGCACGTATAGTCCCAGCACTTTCCAAGGCTGAGGCAGGAGGATCCCTTGAGGCCAGGACCACCAGACCAGTCTGAGCAACATAGTGAGACCTTATCTTTACAGAAAAAAAAAAAAATTAGCTGAACCTGGTAGTGCGTGCCTGTAGTCCTAGCTACTCAAGAGGCTAAGGTGGAGGATCACTTGAGCCCCAAGAGTTTAAGGCTGTGTTGAGCTGTGATTGTACCACAGCACTCCAGCCTGGGCAACCTTGTTTGTCTCTAAAAAAAAAAAAATTTTAAACAGGCATCATATAGCAGTGTCAAGAATTCTCACCACTCTGTCTCTTTTTTTCCAGGACCTGGCCATTATATTATGAATCCCTTTTGGATTTTTAGATTAAAAATCTAAGTCAAGTCCCCTGCTCCATGTCACTTCCTGTTCTTATTCAGGGGGAAAAAGAGACAGAGATGTCAAGGAAAGAGGAGGAAGAATTAGGTATCTCAAATCTTCCCTCCTGTACCCTGTTAGTGTCTGTATTCATTTTCTCTTAATTAAGAGCCCTAAGTATCGAAGTCACAAGTTTTACTGGGAACCACATTTTAAATATTTATATTAATAATAAATGAGGCCAGGCAAGGTGGCTCACACCTGTAATCATAACACCTTGGGAGGCCAAGGCAGGAGGATTGCTTGCAGTCAGGAGTTTGATACCAGCCTGAACAAGAGCAACACCCATCTCTACTAAAAATAGAAAAATTAGCTAGGCACAGTGCCTTGTACCTGTAGTCCCAGCTATCGGGAGGCTAAAGCAGGAGGATCGCTGGAGCCCAAGAGTTTGATGCCACTGCACTCTAGCCAGGGCAACAGAGCAAGACCCTGTCTCCATAAAATAATAACAATAGTAGTAAATAACCACTGAACTGCTTTTATTTTTATTCATATAATTTTTAAAATATCTCCGAGATACTGTTATCACTATCACTTTCTAGATGATAGATGTAGATCAGGTCCACAGAGGATAAATAACTTGTCTACAATAATATAACTGGTATATTGCAAGGGCTAGATTTGAACCCAGGTAGTCTTACTTCAGAGCCTATAGTCTTAGCTCTTATACTGACTCTCATAATATGATAGTACTCATCAGATTCTGGTTTATTACCTTAGATAAAGTGACTAAGTATCACCAGTGACCAAAACCATATCTTTCTTATGTACCTGTTTCCAGTTTTTAATCTGGAAATTTATTAACTCCTAGCAACTCTCCATTGTAAAAGTACTCTTTTCTTATTGTAATTGGCAAGTAATCTGAGAGTCATATTTTGAGACACTGCTAATATACTCTGATATCCTTTCACTTAATGGATTTTAACATTCTTTGATGATTCTTACCTAAATCAGCTGTTTTGTTGGTGGTTACAGCTTGGTAATATTTTGATCTATGGAGATATATTAGACTTCAAAGAGTCCTTTTAAGGCACCACTGTAAACAAGTCTTACTATTTTAGATTATTTCTCAAATAGCACTATATGCGGCATAATTTTTAATATTTTCAGGTTGCGTCTTCCCCCTTTCTCTCCATCCAAAACCAGCCTAATATATATAGTTTTAATAAACCTACAAATAAAGTACTGAAGCTGGGAAGTATAAGTTCTCTAGAGTTCCATATCTCCAGAAATATCTGGAGAAAAAAATTGGAAAGAAGAAACCTGCATTAAATTGTAACAGAAAAAAATCTCTAAGAGGCTCTCTTCTTTGATGGTGCTTTAGCCAGCAGAGGGCAATATATTACCAGCCCTAGTTAAACCTGTTTTGCTATTAGTGGCTGAAGCATGAGCTGCTTACTATTTTCAAGTTGGAAACTTAAAGCAACAGAAAAATTGGGTTGTTTTTTTTTTTAAGAATAATACAACCATAAACTTCTTTATTTTAGTAGCTGAAAACCACTTTAAACATGATAGAAAAAATATAATTGTATAGACAATGGATTTCTTTCCTTAAGATGAAAACCCAGTGGCATTCATCTGCCTTTAATAGGATATTTCCTTTGGGGATTGGTTTTTTTGTTGTTGTTGTTGTTGTTTTGTTTTGTTCTAGTGATTGTTAGGTCTGGAGCCCAGAGTCTGGAGCTGAGAGATACAGGAAGCCTCAGGCTAGCAAAAATGCCATTTGGTGCAGATGGGTGGAGGCCAAAGAGCATCCACCTTGAGAGGGGTAAAGCCTTGGGTTTTATAGAGGGTTGCTCAGGGATGAGAGAGTACCTGGGCCAGAACAGCCGCTGTAATAAAATTTTTTTTTTATTCTTCCATTCTTGTGATACTTCAGAGGATGGGATGGAAGAATAAACACCACATGTACTTGCCATCAAATTGGCACTAACTGATCAACACTAAGGTGCTCACACAATAGTAATATTCATTGGGGTTTGGGAGGGTGGGGGTAGGTAAACTCACAACTAATGGATGCAGTGGGCATTGTATGGGGGAAGGGCACACCTCCAATCCTGGCTTGGGTGAGGCAAAGTCATAACATGTAACCAAAATGTTTTTTCCCCCAGAAATCCTGAAATTAAACAATAATCATGATTATATTAGAAACACCACCATACAAATATAGATGTTAAATCCTATTTGTTAAAAAAAATTCTCATTTGTAAGTAAATCCAAATATAAAAAAATTTTTTTTAAGCAACCAATTTCTGGGGCCTCTGTGTCAGTCTCATCCTGTAGAGATGAGGGAGCGGGTAGTTCTGTCCTTATCAGGGGGAATAAGAATGCTGGCTGCAGTTGTCTGTCAGCTTTTACAACCTCCAGGGACTCTCCAGATTCCTATGGCTGTTGATTCACAAACCTCGGTTTTTCCATTAACCACATTCCACCCTACACATACTTTTGAAGTTCCCTTCTAGAACAAACCTAACAATGATTATTAGGAGACTTATCTTTGTAAAAAATTCACAACTGCAATTATCCTAGTGGTGAAAAGAAAGTCTGACACTTTAGTATGTGAAAGATTTTATTACCATATCTTTTAGTTTTTCCGGTCACTTTTTTTAAAATCACAGCAACTGATGGACATGGTTTTAAAATAGTCAAATAATACTAAAAGGCTTGTAATGAAAACAACATGTTTAGGTATATTAATTCATGTAATTTAAAGTATATTTCACCTAATGAAGAAAGTATAGGAGAAATTACCTTTATCCTCCACTGTAGACACTTCATCCTGTCAGCCCAAAGACTACAGATCCCTTCATCTTAACAGACAGCCTAACCGGTTGCCTCATTATCCAGCTCTCTTCTTCAGGGAGAGCATGTGCTTGTTTTTATCTCTGTAGTAACACATAGTTTGTTACTAAATCTTTAATAACCACACCACCACCCCCACCCTGCAATGGTTTGGAAAGTACATATCTCTCTCTCACATACACATGCTCTCTTTTTTTCTTTCTGTCTCTCTCTCTCTCTCACACACACACACACACAAACACACAAAGCTTTCAAGTAAAATAATTCAAGGCATTGTCTTTTTCGTTAAAGAAATTACAATATTTATTGTCATTTTCAAAAAATTAATGTTACACACACTCTTCCTTTGTATCTTTTATGCATCATTTATTATCTCTTGCTGCATACCAAACCACCCCCAGACTTAGTGGCTTAACACAACAACTATTTATTCACCATCAGTGTTGCAATTTGTTCTGGGTTCAGCTGGGCCAGAACTCTTCTATCAGCCTCACCTGGGTGTCATCCATGCAGCTGTTAATGTAACAACTCAGGTGAGGCTGGATGGTCTGAGATGGCCTCACTCACATGTTTGGAGCATCAACTGGGACAGTTGGGTAGGCTGAACAGCTCTCTGTATGTGATCTTTCATCCTAGGCTTATTTATAACATGATCCTCTCAGGTTCCAAGAGGACAAAACTAGGTGTCATACAATGTCCACATGTTATTGGTGAAAGCAAGTCTCAATACCTGCCCAGATTCAAGTGATGGGGAAGTAGACTCAACCTCTGGATGGGAGGAATGGCAGAGTATTAGGGCCCATTTTTAATCTGCCATATTTCTTCTGATGTGCTTGCAGTTTTAATGTTCTAATTAGACTTTTATGTTTTTTCCTTAAAGTGCAGTGAATTGGCTCTTTCCTTAGGGATTAATATAGTATGTATACTTCAGAGTCCACTGCTTCCCAATTAATATTCCTAAAAGAAAAGCAAATTTTACTTTGTGAAGGGATGCCCACTGTGTCCCACTTTGGTCTTGGAGCTATCATGTTGCTTTGGCATTTTCAATACTAGAGCTTGAAAGCAGGTAGAAAGATGATTAATCTAGCATAGTGGGGTAGCTTTTTCTCCCCACCATGCTTCGTTGTACTCATTACTCAAGGTTTTGTTATTTTCGGGATTATAAATGTCAAACTATTGAACCAGCTGCCTCCTCTCCCAGATTCCAGTGATGGAGAAGTAGACTCCACCTCTGGATGGGAGGAATGGCAGAGAATTAGGGGCCATTTTTAATCTGCCACATTTCTTTTGATGCACTTGCAATTTTAATGTTCTAATTAGACTTTTGTATTGCTTCCTCAAAGTGCAGTGAACTTGCCATATCTATTTAGAATCCTATAATCAGTCCCCACAAGAGCTGAGCCTGTGCGTTCCTGTGTTTTTCAAGTTGCACTGGCCACAAAGGGGAACTGAATATGAACATGCATGCAAACCTTATCAGTTCCCTTTTGCAGCCAGCTGAAAGTTGTTTTTCATATAGAGGAAACAGTGTTTTTCTTTTTAGTACAAACTCAGTTGCCACGCAGATATGAAGCATTTCTGCTTCTGATAGATCAGAGGACACAAAACAAGAGGGTACTAAAGTGTGAGAAAGGTAATTAAAAGAGAAAGTATAGAAACAAACAGACAAAACTGAATTGAGGAAGAGAAAGAGGTGCTGCTGACTACAGGAAAGGAAAAAGATCAGTTGGGGGAGGGAGCTGATTAGGGGATGCTGAAATGTCTTGATAAGTAGTGGCACACAGAATGAGGCAGGAAATGTAGAAAGGAACTGTCTACAAAGGGCATATAATAGCTATGCCAGCAGTATTAATGGAAGGCATTAAGAAATTTTGGTCCAGAAATTTGCTGTTTGACAAAATTTAAAAATATAACCCATCAGAGTGATTATCATTCCCGCCTGAGTTCGTGCTGTTGAGCCAGGTAGTGAAGGTATCTTTGTCCGCATTTCAGAGTGCAACATGGAGACCAATTTGGCCCCTGTGATTACATAGAGAAAAGCCAAGAATCAGATGTGTATTAACATATCTTCTTCTGGCATCCTCCCAGGTGCTCTCATGCTCTTGTTTTGCTTGCTCACATAAAATAGAATGGGTCTTTTAACTCTCCCGTCCTGACATTACCATTATTAGTTGAAAGCTAAGGCTAAATTACCCTTTTTTAGTTGCTTGCCCCACCTCATTTAATCCAGATCGATTTCCACTATAATTGCCCTAGTTCTGATGTTTACTCTCAGCTTCTAGCAATTCCATTTTATATATTTTCCCTGCCTTTCCCTTGGTATTTGAGTATTTGGATATCATATATTGAATGTTTCCTACTTGTCAGGTACATTTCTTAACTCATTTAGTCCTCATAATAACCCTACAATTTAGATACTGCTATTATTCCTGTTTTCTCAGTAGAGGAAGTAGAGTTTGTCCAAGATGACATAGTAAGTGGTGGAACCAGAAACTGAACTCAGGCAGTCTGACTGCATCATCCACTCTTTTAACCTGCTTGTTATGTCACCTCTCAGTTCATTATTTAATAATGTTTAATGTTATTGGGCTAAGAAAACCTATTGGATTCATCCTCAGCGTAATTCTTGCCGTGGCCTTACTAATGGGAGCATACATAATACTCCACCATCCACTGGCCAAGACTGTTTCCCTGGACTGTGTTGGATGTGCAATACCAACATTTTCCTAGCACTTTTTTTCCCTCTAATTTTCACTCACTCCCTAGTGAATGGACAGTTCTTTCTCTGGATATTTTTTTGTGTGTTTTGTTTTGTTTTGTTTTGTTTTGTTTTTGAGACAGAGTCTCACTTTATTGCCCAGGCTAGAGTGAGTGCCGTGGCGTCAGCCTAGCTCACAGCAACCTCAGACTCCTGGGCTCAAGCAATCCTGCTGCCTCAGCCTCCCAAGTAGCTGGGACTACAGGCATGTGCCACCATGCCCAGCTAATTTTTTTTTCTATATGTATTAGTTGGCCAATTAATTTCTTTTCTATTTATAGTAGAGATGGGTCTTGCTCTTGCTCAGGCTGGTTTCAAACTCCCGACCTTGAGCGATCCACTGGCCTCGGACTCCCAGAGGGCTAGGATTACAGGTGTGAGCCACCATGCCAGCCGCTTTGGATATGTTAATACATTTAATCATGTCATCTTCTGATCTAAGAGACTTTCTATCTCTTTGAAATTATTTTATACACTAGTAATCAGGGAAGTGCAAGGTAAAACCACAATGAGGTACCATTTCCCACCTACCAGATTGGTAAAAAATAGTAAATCTGATAAAACCAAGTGTTAGTCAGGATATGGGTAAACAGGAACTCATCCAAATACTCAGGTATTTGGATTTTGTAGTTTAACTCTCAGAAAACATTTCTGTTTTCATGCTCTCAGGGAACTCCTCATTTGGACAACTCTTAACTATTTATAAGTGAAATACCAAGCTGTCTAATTATAAAATAATTTTATCTGCAAATTCTTTGGTTTGGTCCTTGAGGACTATATATAAAAGGGTAAGTGTTTATATAGATTTATTAATTTGAAAATTTTTTATTTTGCTCATGGTGTCTGGCAAAAGAAACCATAAGCAAGGTAAAAGACAAGTGCATGCTGGTAGAAGTTACTTACAAACCATATAAACGTCAAGGGATTAGTGTCCAGAATATATAAAGAAATACTTCAATAACTTTTTTAAAAGAGAAAAGATAACTCATTAGGGAAAACAGCAAGGGAGAGATGTAGATATGAATGGGCCATTGACCCAAGAAGAAACCTGAATGAGCAAAAAAAATAGATGATGCTCCATTTCACTAGTAATCAGGGAAGTGCAAATTAAAACCACAATGAGGTACCATTTCACACCCACCAGATTGGCAAAAAGTAGTAAATCTGATAAAAACCAAGTGTTATTCAGGATATGGGTAAACAGGAACTCATTTCTGCCTAATAGTGGGATGAGTGTATAAATTGGTAAAATCACTTCAGAAAACAATTTGACAAAACCAAGACAAGTTGAAGATCTATATATCCTTTCAACCAAGCATTTCTACTTCTAGGTGTCAACTATAGAGAAACCTCACACATGGACACAAAGTATACAAAAGACTTCTTCACTTGAGCATGATTTCTATTAGTAGAAAAAAGTGGAAACCACCTAAGTGCCCATTGTTAGGGGAAATGGAGAAATGAACTGTTGTATATTCATAAAGTAAAACACTACATCAGTGAAAATGAATGAATAAGACCTACATGTGTCAACATAGATTAACATAATTTGAGTGAAAAAAATTACAAAGGATGTAATAAGATACCATTTATGTAAATTTTTTAAGTGCATATTGTTATACATAGATACGTTGTAAAAGTACCAAATACATCAGAATGATATACACTAACTTGAAGAAAGAGGTTTCCTTGGAGAAGAATGTAAGGTGAGCTTTAGTATATCTAACTTTCTGGATTATATGTATATGGGTATGAGAGAACTTTTAAGTAAGTAAGGCCAAAGTGTTAATATCTAATTTGGGTGATGGATGCTTAGTTGCCTGTTGTGTTGTTTTTCCATATTTGTATGTTTGAAATGTTTTATAACTAAAAACAATTTATATGTGAAATTACCAAACCAGACTATAACTGTAACAGTTGACTATTGCTCCTGAAATAACTTGCATGGCTTAATAAAGCAGAAAGATTCTGTGCATCATCAACATCTGTATCCAAACCATAATTAGAAACCTTTTCCAAAGCTCATCTTCTGATGGTTCTTTATGCATATCATGGGACAGAAACAAAATTAATAAGGGTAAGATGCTCTGATTTGATTCCATTTTTTTTCTTCTATCAACCTGTATAAGTTTGTTCTGGATTATCATCCATGTTTCAGAGAAAGCTTTCAAAGTCTTGAGGATTTTTTTTATATCATGTAATCGCCATGAGTGGCAAGCAGAAATTTTTGCCCCAAATGCATATTAATGACACATTTTTTAAAATAAAGACATCTCAGCAATCACCAAGTGCTTGAGCAGAATGAAACAAAAACGAAGAGCATTAGCAGAGACAATGTCTATGTAATGGAAGTCTAGCCACTTGCATGCTTACATATGTAGAATACAATTGCTGATTACATCACAATGCAATGAAGATTAACTGATGATAATGCATGTGAAGCATCTAGCACAGTAAAAGGCACATAAATAAATTATTTTGCTTCCTATTCCCTTCCTGTGAACTTAAAGGAAGGAAAAATAAGAGGCAAAATAGAAGTTTAGGACAAATCTAGTACCTCCTTTCCAGTTCTGTGCTCATTGTTACCACTGCCCAACCAGCTCTCTGCGTCTGGAAACTCAGACTGAGGCACTATGGCAGCCACTCAACTGGGCCATATAGCCATGACAAAAGCCATGACCAACATGCGAGAGTGTGCCATAGTTTCTCTCTCTCATCTGAGTTGACATAATTCAAATTATAGTTTCAAATGCTTTCTTCCAATCAAAAATACCTGTACAAGCTTCTTTGCAAGTTAATGGTGTTTGTTGATTCCTGACATAGAACACTCTCCAATAAATATCATATCTCTTGTGAATAGTTTTCCTGCTTTGTACTTCTGCTTCTATTTTTGCTTATAGTTTTTGACAAAGAATCTAAATTTCTAAGTCAAATCTATGCATTTTCCCTATAGTTGTTTCTATTGTTTAATTAATAGAAAGTTCTTTCCCATCCATAGATGAGTTAGTCACTTACATATTTTTTAATCTTTTTTTTTTTTTTTTTTTTGAGATACAGACTCACTCCATCACCCTGGATAGAGTGCAGTGGCATCATCCTAGCTCACTGCAACCTCAAACTCAGGGCTTAAGCTATCCCCCTGAGTAGCTGGGATAACAGAAGCATGCCAGGATGCCTGGGCTAATTTTTCTATTTTTAGTAGAAATAGGGTCTCGCTTTTGCTCAGACTGGGCTCAAACTCCTGAGCTCAAGCAATCCTCCTGCCTCAGCCTCCTGGAGTGCTAGGATTACAGGCATGAGCCACTACACCTGGCCCGTATTCTTGAATCTTTTATGGTCTCATTATTTACATTTAACTCTTTAACCCGCTTATAATTTTTTTTTGGTGTGATACATGGTGAGGCCGTAAATTGGCTTTTTATTTTAAATAGGCACAGCACTACTTATTAATCCATCCCTTCCTTTCTGATCTTTTTGTGATTTTTTTTATTTGCAATGATTCTCTTTGAGGGAGGAGAATCTATCAGAATCATCTAGAAAGCTTTTTAGAAATACACTTAACCCCACCATTGCAAGATGTTAGCATACTTTGACTAACAGAATCTTAGATCTCCCTCTGATGTGTTCCTGCCCTCATCCTTTTGAGAGCCATTCTATGTCATATTTATATTTTTTTACTTTTCTCATATATCATCTAGGGTCTGTTTAGAGATGTGTATTCTATTCCACTAATAAGTTTATACATGCATCTGCTCCCTAGTATTTTCCTTATTATAAGAATATATTTTAATATCTGCTTCTCTGTTTCTATTATATTTTGAAAGCCTAAAATATAATAAGCCTATTAACATGTTTTTGCAGCATCCAAGTTGCCTGTTAAGAGAACTCTATTTCATGTTGCTTTTCTCTTGTGCCTTTCAGTAAGGTTTTGGTTTAAATAGTTGTAATTATGTTAATTCTACTTGTACATTAGCAGAACTAAAGAAACCATTTTTAAAAGTTGAAAATAAAACTTTCTGTACTAGAAGAGACAATTCTTTTTCTACTTACCTGATCTTAGAAATTCAACCATCATCAAACCTGCCTCTACAGAATACTTTTCCAAAACCAACAGCAATACTCAACATTGAGAGGTCTCGCTCTGACAGCCAAGCAATTCATTTTGTCCTTGTTTGGTTTTACATAAGTGAGATGTTATTTAGAAACTTATTCTGAAGGTCTTATGTATATATACACTTGTATATATATACACTCCTGAATTCCCTTTTTTTCCCTTTTTTTTTTTTTTTTTGAGACAGAGTCTCACTCTGTTGCCTGGGCTAGAGTGCGATGGCGTCAGTCTAGCTCACAGAAACCTCAAACTCCTGGGATCAAGGGATCCTCCTGCCTCAGCCTCTTGAGTAGCTGGGACTATAGGCATGTGCTACCATGCCTGGCTAATTTTTTCTATGTATTTTTAGTTGTCCAATTAATTTCTGTTTTTAGTAGAGACTGGGTCTCGCTCTTGCTCAGGCTGGTCTTGAACTCCTGACCTTGAACAATCCACCCGCCTTGGCCTCCCAGAGTGCTAGGATTACAGGCGTGAGCCACCACACCCAGCCTGAATTTCCCTTTTCTTAATGCTTCTAGAACTAAACCTCAGGCTGGGCGCGGTGGCTCAAGCCTGTAATCCTAGCTCTCTGGGAGGCCGAGGTGGGCGGATTGTTTGACCTCAGGAGTTCAAGACCAGCCGACCAGCCTGAGCAAGAGCGAGACCCCATCTCTACTATAAATAGAAAGAAATTAATTGGCCAACTAATATATAGAAAAAATTAGCCGGGCATGGTGCCACATGCCTGTAGTCCCAGCTACTTGGGAGGCTGAGGCAGCAGGATTGCTTGAGCCCAGGAGTTTGAGGTTGCTGTGAGCTAGGCTGACGCCACGGCACTCACTCTAGCCTGGGCAATAAAGTGAGACTCTGTCTCAAAAAAAACCAAAAAGAACTAAACCTCTGATTAGGGAAGGTGGGAACAGTGTTTCCTGTTTGCAAACACTAATGCTCAGTGAGAAATAAAAGAGTATATGTGCTAATAATAAGTAGCCTTAAATTTGATAAGTCAGGTAAGGCATGTTGTCAGTGAAACTTCTATCAGTAAACAATCCATTATTAGATTATAGACAGATTGACTTCTACAAAAATTTATTTTACTGCAAATGATACTATATCAAGAATTAATTCAGTATACTCTATATTTTTTTTAAGAATGTCACTGTGCAGGGCTTCTTAGAGCTCATTTCTTTTTTTTTTTTTTCCTTTTTTTTTTTTTTTTTTTTTTGAGACAGTCTCACTTCTGTTGCCTGGGCTAGAGTGCCATGGCATCAGCTTAGCTCACAGCAACCTCAAACTCCTGGGCTCAAGCGATCCTCCTGCCTCAGCCTCCCAAGACTACAGGCATGCACCATCATGCCCAGCTGATATTTATATATATATATTCTTCGTTGGCCAATAATTTCTTTCTATTTATAGTAGAGATGGGGTCTCGCTCTTGCTCAGGCTGGTCTTGAACTCCTGACCTTGAGTAATTCACCTGCCTCGGCCTCCCAGAGTGCTAGGATTATAGGCGTGAGCCACCACGCCCGGCCGGCTCATTTCATTTAATATAAATAATAAGGCAGCTTCTAGAACTATGAGTATATTTATATTTATTTTAAATGTGCCTTAAAACTAATAATTGTATGTTTATAACACAGTCATGTAGGGATATAAAATGTTTACCAATAATGTAAAATAAATTTTTAATTTTGAGGACATGAGGAAAATCAAAGTTTTCGTGATTTAAAATCATACAAGCAGAAATGCTGAATTACATTCAGATGGTATTTGTTAACATTTGTCAGGGCAAAGCAAGTAATATAATTTTATTACTTTTTTCTGAACCTCTAATTTTTCTGCAAATTTCATCTTCAAATGATGCTTGTTTTTTAAATATATTTTGCTTTGACCTATTCTTGATTCAACCAATTGCGTGCACTTACTAAAATACAGTTTACTGATCACTGTGTACAAACCAAATCCTATTAAAATAAATTCAGCTATAATAAAAATCTTCATGCTGTTTAACATTGATTTCCCCGCCAGTGGCCTACCTTAAGTTTTAACAAATATTCTGACTCTAAAAACATCTCCTACTCTGTGATAGAAACTTATGAATGGGTCCTTGGAGTTTGTCATAACAGGTATTTACATATTCAGTCAACAGCATTCTGGTTCTGTGTATGGCCAAAGAATTGGACAGATGCTAGCCAACCTTTCAAAAATGTTTGCCTAATGGTACCCCCAGGTTGCACTTGTATGATGTTCTTTTTTTTTTTTTTTTTTTGAGACAGAGTCTCACTTTATTGCCCAGGCTAGAGTGAGTGCCGTGGTGTCAGCCTAGCTCACAGCAACCTCAAACTCCTGGGCTCAAGCGATCCTGCTGCCTCAGCCTCCCGAGTAGCTGGGACTACAGGCATGTGCCACCATGCCCGGCTCATTTTTTCTATATATATTAGTTGGCCAATTAATTTCTTTCTATTTATAGTAGAGATGGGGTCTCGCTCTTGCTCAGGCTGGTCTCGAACTCCTGAGCGCAAACGATCCGCCCACCTCGGCCTCCCAGAGAGCTAGGATTACAGGCTTGAGCCACTGCGCCCGGCCAT
>VSMD01139767.1:0-10051 GCA_008750895.1 Mirza zaza | reverse complement strand
AGTACCTATGTGTCCACTTAGGTGCTGCTCATTTAATACCAGTTTGCTGGTGAGTATATGTGGTTCTTGTTTTTCCATTCTTGGGATACTTCACTTAGTAGTATGGGTTCCAGCTCTAACCAGGAAAATATAAGATGTGCTATATTACCGTTGTTTCTTAGAGCTGAATAGTACTCCATGGTATACATATACCACATTTTGTTAATCCATTCTTGGATTGATGGGCGCTTGGGCTGCTTCCACAGCCTTGCGATTATGAATTGTGCTGCTATAAACATTCGAGTGCAGGTGTCTTTCTTGTAGAGTGTAATTGGATCTTTTGGGTAGATGCCCAGTAATGGGATTGTTGGGTCAAATGGTAGATTTACTTGTGTCACTTTAAGGTATCTCCAAATTGCTTTCCACAGAGGTTGAACTAGTTTGCAGTCCCACCAGCAGTGTAGGAGTGTTCCTCTCTCTCGGCATCCACGCCAGCATTTGTTGTTTGGGGTCTTTTTGATAAAGGCCATTCTCACTGGAGTTAAGTGATATCTCATTGTGGTTTTGATTTGCATTTCTCTGATGATTAGAGATGTTGAGCATTTTTTCATATGTTTGTTGGCCATTCTTCTGTCTTCTTTAGAAAAGTTTCTGTTCAAGTCCTTTGCCCACTTTTTAATAGGGTTATTTGATTTTTTCTTGCTGATTTTCGACAATGTGTTTTTTATCTGTCCCTAGTCTTTTAGCTCGGCCACAGGCTGACTTAGTGGCTCTTCAGTTCGTTGCCACCTAATTCTTAAGTAAGTTTCTGCTTGTTACTCTTGTCCACTGCTTACATTACAGAGAAATCTGCTTTTTCCGTATGTGGGGACTTTATATTTGTGTGTGAATGCCTATCCATCTAATATTCTCTGTGTGTACTAGCATTATGGCTCAAGAAATAGAAGTCATTTATGTCTGTAGTCAGGAAATAGTTGTTAGCAATGTCTGTAAATGTTTAGATTGTAAAGATGATAATTGGCTACCTTTAGATCCTGTGTCTTACAGATAATCAGTACTAGAAGGTGTAGGGTGAGGCTCTCTTACAGCCATGAAATGGAGGCATTGCGAAACCCAAGCTGGCCCAGAACACCCTCGCGGCATGATTTGTTATTGCTCAGAGCTGGCTATATTGTTGCTCAAGCCATATTTCCTGAAACCTAAGAACGCCAGAGTGGAATGGAGTTCTCTTATAACCAGCTCCTGTTCCCTAAAACCTTCATGTGATTCTCCTTGTGGTTTTCAGCCCGTCTCTCTCTGTGTGGTCACTTATGACTTCATTGAAGGTGAAAAATTTCAGTGACCAGGAGCCAATACTTTGTGATGGGAAAGGCACATGTGTGATAGTGGGACTTGGTGCTTAGTTGGACTGGCCTCCCGGTCTCTGCTCTATGGCTGTCCCTCCCCTCTGGCAGGTTTCTTCTCTGAAGCATTCTTGGTCAATTATTCTGGAACTGAGCTGGGAACCTCCTGAAGCAATCTGATGATTGTGCTTTGTGGCGGGGTGGGGGCGGAGTGGGGTGGTGGGGAGGGTCATTTGTAGCTCAGCATTGTGTTTGTCTTCTGCTTTTCAGCCAGTTTCTTTTTGTGTTCATCTCTCTTTTCTTGTCTCTTTTTTTCCTAACTGGACACACTGTTCAGTTGTAGAGTTTGGACTTTTATTTTCTTGCTGTGCAGAAGTTTATTTTCTGGCTGCTTCTTGCCCCTCCCTCCTAAAAGCTCCATTTGTCTGTTTTCCCCCAAGGTAGGTGGGCTGAAATTGCTTTTTTTTAAAATATGGACTTGCATTTTCCCCGTCTGTAAGGGCTTGCCACAGAAAAAAGTTTTCTCTATTTCTGATGTCTGTTTAAATACAGAACAATGATGAAATTGTTAGACAAGTGAAATGGTACTTAATTATCTGTCTGGAAATTCTTACTTCTCTCTAAGGCTTTCTGAGTGGGAATTCACTGTGGATGTCACTTAGGATGCTCAGTGCCCAGCGTGCTGTAGGGGTGTGTCCCCAGGCACTACTTTCTAGTGGGTCCAAGGCTGCACTTGCCTCGTGGCCCCTCCCTGCATCTCCTTCTCTTGCTCATGTGGCTGCTTCACCCCAGCTAGCTGCTCTTCTGATCCAAGAGCCAGCTTAAATAAACTGACTTTTAAGAAAAGGACATTCATTAAAAAAGTTTTCTAACATGTGTTCTTTGTAAAGGGATAAGGACTCTAAAGCCCCAAGGGACTTCTCTCTTTCCTGCGGCCCACGATGGATCACAGGATAGTCTGTACTTCTCAGAGCCAAAAAGTGTCGAGACACAAAGACAGGGACATTTGACAGAGAGAGCAGCTCCCAGCTGATTTGGGTCCTAGGATGATATTCTGAGTGGCAGGGCTCTGATTAATTATTAACCTACAAGTAAAATCAAGGAAGTACAGCCAAGCACAGCAGCAAATGCTGCCACCTTGTGAGTTGCCTGTGGGTGAGCTGGGTGGACTGGTAACTAGCCAAGAGAAACCCGGGTATAGCTTATTGAGGAGGACTTGGTCAGATTTTTACTGGTTATGGTACAATTGGAACATTGACTTCTTAAGCTTACTTTATAATATGTGTACAGAGTGGGTGGTTGCTTAATTAGGTGCTTTAAAATTTTAGGGGGGAGAGGGGATATGTGCATACGGTTCAAAATTTAAAAGGTCTGAAAGTACATTATACTGTGAAAATTGTCCTCTTACCCAGTTCCCTTCCCCAGAGGTAACCAACCACTCTTGCCAGTTTCTGTTGTAAGCCTACCAGGGATAACTTCTGAATAATTATATAGATAATTGTACAGAGAGAACTATATGTACATGTACGTATATCTAGTTATGCACATATAACCATATATAAAATAAACAGTTGTTATGCAATTGTGTCACAGTTGCAAATACAATTGGCAACATGATTAAATATTTCTCGGTAATGATGATTTACTGAAGCCTTTTATTCTTGTTTTAAACAGAAAGGAAATTGGAACTTGGAACCAAACATAAACGGTATCATAAAAGGCAATTGCTGTTTAGGAGAAATGGCCATGTCACTCAAGGGAAGTGTCTGAGATTGCAGCACTTTACTCTACAATCTTATTAATGAATGAAACCATGCCTGGCCTTGCTGGAGAACCTCAGGGGCAGAGGTTGACCTGGCTACACCCCTTTGGACATGGTACATAGTATTCCTGGGCACACGCAGGTGCTGTTTGGTGCTGAACCCCATGAAAGTTATTTCTTTTTATCCCTGGTCCCCTCCCTCCCATAGGCAACCATTCTGCTATATATACAGTGTATCATTTAGGTTTGTATGTATTTCTGCAATGTATCTTGTTTGTGTGTAAGTATTTTTAATTTATGTAAACTGTATGGCCTTCTAATTCATGCTCCTTAGTTTTTTTGCACTAGGTTCTGAAAAAGTTCGTCCATCTTGCTAGGTTATGCATCTGCTTCGTTGCTACCTATCTTTGTAGGACCAAACTAAATTTGGAAAATAGTTGGAGGAATTGTGGTGACTTTTACCCGTTTTTCTTTTATCTCAATTTTTATCACAACACTTCAAAACACATTTAAGAAACCCCAGAATTCCATCCACCTAATACATCAGCTTTTCTAACTTTTTCATATGTGGACACATGACAGAAAGTGCATGTACTTTTGTTATTGTTTTATTCACTTTACTGTATCAACTTTCCCCCATTTTGCTAAGTTGTCATCATAAATTTTAATGGCTGCATTGTATTTCATTTGTATAACGCACCATAACTTCACAATCTGTCTTGTCATCGGACTTTTAAGTTGTTTATTTTTTAATATCAATGTGATTAATATCTTCATGTACATAGTCACTTTTTTGTTGTTGATTTTCTTATATTATTTTGCCAGAATAGATGCTCAACAGAGGATTATGGAGTCAGAGATTCTTTGGCCTGTGATGCAAGTTGCCATGTTCTGCCTCTTGCATATTCCCAGAAATAAATGCAAGTGTTTATCTTCATTTAAAACATCCCTGTTTTATTTTTAGTGCATTATACTTAGAGTTGTTGCCATAGGAATTGATCTATCAAGTGTCACAGTGGTCAGCAGAAAAATAAAGAACTCCTGTCTTCAGAACAAGTTGCAGAGAGTACCATCTGCTACCTGTATTGTGCATCCTTTCTGTTCAGCCATCCTGCCTGGCGTGAGGATGGCATTGGTTTAATAATCAGTGTTCTCACTGTGGTCAGGATTGGCCATAACCAATCCTGACCACAGCTGGTGTGCAGCCGGCTTCAGTCTTGCCTGCATAAACTATGACCTGTAACTGTAAAAAAAGAATAGTGCTTGGGATCCTTCTACTATCTGCTCCTCATACATTTCCACTGACAGGATATTAAAAAGCGGCTTACTGATTAGAAAGATTGTATGTCAGGGAGGAGGTGGGAGTGGAGAGAGGGAGGCATTTGCGAGAACATATGTTGGATTCTTTTCGTTCTCCTCTTGATGACAATGATTGATGGCATCTATTGAGTCCCCATTTGTCACTTCCTTGGTACAGCTGGCAGTGGAGGTGGGGTAAATCAATAAAGGCTGGGCAAAGGACATGGCTAGAGGAAGAAGGGGTTCTGAATGTGATATTAAAATGACATTTCTCACAGTTAAGTTTTTCACTAGTGTCTTCTTGTGCTATTACTTTACCTGTTGAGAGCTATTCTCTCTTGATCTTTTAGACTCTAGAGGAATCAGTCGTCGTCTTCCTCATTTCTGACCCCCAAGAAAGTGCTAACTTTGAACATAAGATACCTGTAGTTTAAGAGGAAGAAAAAAAGAAAATTCATACTGCTTTTGCCAGTTATATTTCTCAAATGTTGAAATATGGCCTGGCTTTATGCATTCTCTGGGTGTTCTAGAATGTCCATTATTTAACAATTGCATATTGAATCTTTGGTTGAGGAGTATTAAAAGAGCTGTCAAAAGGGAAGTCGAGGGTAGGAAGGAGTTGTGGCAAAATAGGTAAGCTTGTTGTTTTTCATTTTCCTGCCTATGTTGCAGCAAAGAAATATTTAAAAGTGCAAGAACAGTGATTATTTTGTGGTTAGATCATGTGCACAGTGCAGACAAACCCAGGAAGGAGAATCTGCTTCATCAAGTCTTAAGTTGTTACTTAGGCCAAAATGTACACAGAAGCCCCAGATGAGCGTTTGATGTACCAGGAAACTGCAGCTGAGTACTTTCAGTTCTTTCTTCTTTTCTTTAAACTACGGCCCAGCTCATGGCTAATCTTGCATAATGGAAGGTGCTTTGCACTGCAAATGGACATGACAGCTTGGTGTCACTTGTTGCAAGTTGTAGGGACTCCAGGTCAACACAATCCCACATTTGAGCGCAGTTCTCCAAGGCCCTTTGGTCAGCTCGTTTCCTGCAGGGTGGCATGTTCCACAGCAGTCTCCGCCTAGAAGACTTTGGAGCCTGTGTGTTCAGGTAAGGCTGCTTTCTGGACAGCAGTGTGGTGAATCCTTCAGAGCATTACACTTCACACTGATGTCACCTGCCTACCTCCTTTTTATTTCTTTTTGTGAACAATTGTTTCTTTGGCACCTGTTGCACACTGGGTACTTTTTTTTACTAGGTAATTCCATATATGGTATCTGTTTTCATTCTCATGCCATCTCTGAGGTAGCTGCTGTTATACCCAATTTTCTGAGGAAATTGCAGCCCAGAGAGATTGTTGTACCCCAAGGTAATCATGACCGATAAGTAGCAGAACCAAGTTTGAAGCCATGTTTTTGGGGACTCAAGGTCCGGTGCACAGCTGTACCCTATAAATGCTTCTGAAACTGACAGCAGCTGCTTCAGCCAGTCCCAAAGAGTGTGTTCACCTTCATCTTGTGGTAAAGCACAGATACACCTGGCTTTAGGCAAACGTAGCTTATGAAGATCTGAGCTGCCTTATTTTAGTTTTAGGCTTCACTTAAGGCTTCTGTGTAAGACGAGAACATTCCTAGGAAGTGAGCTTACACCCTGTTCACCACATTAATCTTAAATGATTTGTCCGAGCAGAGTGGAGCATGGCAGAGAGAAGTCCTAGGGAGGTGACAACCTGCATGTAAATCCTAGCTGCTACTAGCTGTGCAATCTTGAGAAAGTTACTTCACTCACAGAGTCTCTCTTTCCTCCTTTATTAAAGAGGAGTAAGAGTTATCTCATCAGGCTTGTGTGAGAATACATTCACATAAGTGCCAAGCACCTGCTAAGTGCTAGCCAATGTGCTAAGTAAATGTGAGCTGCAATTTTTTGTGCCTGGCATTATCTGTACTAGGGGAGGCCGATTATAGCATATGGCTCTCAGGAACATACGTAAATATTTACGTAGCCCCTACTAAATAACCGTTTCAAATCTGTAACTTGTACAAGGCAATAGAAAGTGTGTGGTGGATTAGCTCAGGGGATACAACAGGCTGAGATGAGAGAAGAAGGCATCTTTGATATAGTAAAGTGCTGGCATAGTTGCTGCCCAAGGAAGTCTGTATGGCAGGGAATAGCTAAACAGTGCTGAAGGACAGAAGGGAACAGTGAATTATGTTGACATTTAAGCAAGCGGATGGTCCTGGGATATGGTGGTAAGCAGTAAAAGCTACAATAGTTACCACTAAAGATGCTTACCATGTGCCAGCATTGTGCTAGTGGTTTTCTTGCATTAACTCATAGCAGCCCTCTGAAGCAGTTATATTATTATCCCCATTTTACAGAATAGAAAACTGACTGGGGTAAGTCAGTTAGCCAAGGGGCACATTACTAGTAGGTGGCGGAGCTTGGGTTCAATCTCAGGCATCTGGATCTGGAGTTTGTGCTTTTTGACCATTGTGCTGTATGCCTCTCAGACAGGCAGGGTCCTTCCTCTTGCAGAGTTTACACTCTGAGTGGATGGATCAGTCAAACAAATAAATATGATATAATCTGCTAGGTAGTAATAAATGCAATGAAGAGAAATAAAATTGAATGAGGGATTTTAGAGGACAGTGGGAATTGATGTTTTACCTAGTGTTTTCATTTTCTCAGGCTGCCATAAACAAAATACCACAGAGTGGGTGGCTTAAAGAAATTTACTTTCTCAGTTTTGGAGGCTGGAAATCCAAGGTCAAGGTGTTGGCAGGTTTGGTTTCTTAGCCTCTTTCCCAGGCCTGCAGGTGGCCGCCTTTCTCTCGCCTCACGTGATCTTCCCTCTGTGGGCTTGCAGCCTAGGTCTCTCTGTGCCCTAGTCACCCCTTCTTATAAGGACACTAGTCAGATTGGATTAGGACCCACCTTAATGGCCTCATTTTAATTCAGTCATCTCTTTAGAGGCCATGTCTTCAAATATAGTCACATGTTGAGGTACTGGGGATGAGGACTTCAATATAGGAGTTGGGGTGGGGGGAGGACACAATTCTCCCACAACACTCTGCCCTCCCAAAGTTCAAGTCCTTCTCACGTGCAAAATACATTCACCTAGATCCAACAGCCTAAGTCTTAACCCATTCTAGCATCAGTTCTAAGTCCGAAATCTCATTTAAATGTCATCTAAATCAAGCTGAGCAAGACTCGAGACTCCAGTGATTCATTTTGAGGCAAAAATTCCTCTCCAACTGTGCACCTTTGAAGCCAAACAAGTCACTTGCTTCCAACATACCGTGATGGGACAGACATAGGATAGACGTCCCCTTTGCAAAAGTTAGAAGCTGGAAAGAAGAAAAAGGGGTTTTGGATCCAAAGCAAGTCCAAAACCTAGCAGGGCAAATCACATTAGAGTTTAAGGCTGGAGAATAATCCATTTTGTGTGATGTTCCATCCTCTAGACCCACTGGGGTGACATCCCTGCTTTTGAGGCCCAGGGCAGCGACAACCTGGCCCACTGAAACCGAGGAAGAGACAGCCTCACCCTTTGGAGTCAAGGAGGAGACTGCCTCACCCCCTGGGCCTGTGCACTTTGGGCGGGGGTGGGACTGGCAGCTTTAGGGGTCATTCTTCCCTGTTCTTGAAGGATAACACAGTTCATAGCCAAAGCCAGTTAGTTCTATTGCCCCATGCTGTGGAATCCCAGAAATCTAATAGCTTTACTTAAATTCTGTCCTGTCTCTGTCCCCTTTACTTTTGAGCTAGCAGAGTTTCTGCTTGTACAACCCTATCTCTGTTCCTGGCTTCTGTGGAGACAGCAGATTAGATCTGTGAGTGATTGTCCAGTCACACCCTTGGGGTTCTCTCCAGAACATGCCTTTTCATTTTTTTGCAATATGGATAGGCTGAGAATTTTCCAAATCTTTAAGTTCTGGTTTGTTTTGCTTGACAATTTTTTTTTTTCATTTTTCTCTCCTGTTGTATCTTACTATCAAAAGCAGCATTTTACTGTAAGCACTTTGCTCAGAAATCTCCTCAGCTGAATATCCACGGTCGTCACTTACAAAGTTCTACCTTCCACAAAGCACTGGGACACAATTCAGCAAAGTTCTCTGTCATTTTATAACAAGGACTGCCTTTCCTCCGGTATCCAGTAACACATTCTTCATGTCCATCTGAGACCTCACAAGAACCATCTTTAATGTCCATGTTTCTGCCACAGTCTCTGTTAGCATCTGAGCCAGTCTTCTGTGGAACATAGTTTGTGAAAGCTTGCCAAACTCAACAGATCCTGCTATATCATCTCCCTCGGAAAGAGGAGAGTGAAAAATAAGTCCTCTGAAGTCTGCTCCATTCCTGTCAGATCTTGAAGTCATATGTCAATTCTTTTCATGGTACCGTGTGTGTCTGTTTTAAAGAAAATAAATAGCATTTCATGTCACTTTCTTACAGTGAACTGAATACATTGTGTATGAGAGCAGGATGGGGGCCCATAGATACCCACCTCAGTTTTGCAGTGTGTTGCCTACATCCACATTCCCCTGAGCAAACAAGGCTGATAGAATCATGGTGACAGTTTTGCATTAGCCTCCAGCTGATGAAAAGGTTTTCCATGAGAACTTAATTTAGTCCTTCTGATATTTTTGCTTCCTGTTGGCACAAAAGGTGAGAAGTGACCAGTTATGCTATACATAAAAACAAAGAGCAGATTTTTTATATTCTTTTATAAGATATCTCATATGCTGATTTTTAAAACATTAGGGAGAAAAGTTGACTTGTCACATTTGAAAGTTCATGGAACAGGGCACTGGATTAAAATAGGGCTTATGCAGAAAAAACACACTTTGTGTTCTTGGCCAGCAGTACTATGGCTGGGACGTTTATTCCATACAGTACTGTATGATAGAGACCAAGATTTATAGTTGGTGATTTCCTGAATAACAATTGAGGCAAATGCCTCAGGGAAACAACTTTCATATGCTCTGCAAGGCACAAAGACACAATAGAATGGATTGTTTGTCCCAGGATTTTTGTGGTTTGGTGTTTTTTCTTTCTTTCTTTGTCTTTTGTAAGACAAAATGACATTAGTTATTTTTCATTTTGGCCTTAACCTAAAATTAGAAAAATTTCTCCCTTTTCTCCCCTTCTTCCTTCTCCCAACTTCCCACCACTCTTTTTCCACTCACTTGGATCAGACTTTGTACATTTTCACATACATTTATACTTAAGGAAACCAACTCAAATCTAAAAACATGCACACACACACACACACACACACACCCCAGGTTGAAGAGAGACTTCTTAAATGGTAAAAAGGAAATTCCTTTTACTTCCATTTTGTTTCTCTGTGCCTGGTAAGTGACTTTTCCTACCTAGAGAAGAGAAAACAAGTAGTACTGATGGGAAAGTAGTCTTCTACCCTGGAAAGGAAGATGAGGTTCTCTAGCAGCTCCTTAAGTTGCTCTTAAAGAAATAGCTTCAACTTTTGCCTTGGGATGAGACATTCACATATTGGTGTTGTGAGCCAAGAAAAGCAAATCAGTAGAAGGAATATGGAAGAAGCTGTGAATACAAGGGAGCACATTCTTGTTTTCATTTCTGTGGATTTTTAGGCCAGATTAGAAGACAGGCTGTTGGTGACACATGAGGTCTCTTCTAGCTCATTTTTATAATA
>VSMD01139762.1:0-60163 GCA_008750895.1 Mirza zaza | reverse complement strand
AGGCTAGAGTGAGTGCCGTGGCGTCAGCCTAGCTCACAGCAACCTCAAACTCCTGGGCTCAAGCAATCCTGCTGCCTCAGCCTCCCAAGTAGCTGGGACTACAGGCATGCGCCACCATGCCCGGCTAATTTTTTTTTTCTATATATATTAGTTGGCCAATTAATTTCTTTCTATTTATAGTAGAGATGGGGTCTCGCTCTTGCTCAGGCTGGTCTCGAACTCCTGAGCTCAAACGATCCGCCCACCTCGGCCTCCTAGAGAGCTAGGATTACAAGCGTGAGCCACTGCGCCCAGCCCGGTATATGTTTTTTAACGTCGGAGGACTGAGCCTGGGACACTGCCACATTAAGGAATCAGCAAAAGAGCCTAAGAAGGAATGGCCTGTGCAGGAGGTGGGAGAGAAGAGAAGAAGGACCTGGAAGCCAGGTAAAGAAATTGATTCTGAGAGAGAGCCATGTGGTGGGTCAAATGCTGCTGCCAGGTGGGGATGAGGACTGAGAATGGGCCAGTGGACTGACAATACGAAAGCCAGGAGTCTCCTTTAGAAAGATAGTTTAAAGTGGTGAGGACCAAGTTCTAATTGGAGTTATCTGAAAAGAATGGGAGGTGAGGAACTGTGGAAAGCAAGTATGAATATCTTTTTAAGGGAGCTTTGCTTTCAAAGGAAGCAAGAAAATGGACAAAGTAGGGTCGTCAAGAGAGGCCTATTGTTTTCGTTGTTTGCTTGTCTTTTTTTTGAGACAGAGTCTCACTCTGTTGCCAGGGCTAGAGTGTCATGGCATCAGCCTAGCTCACAGCAACCTCAAACTCCTGGGCTCAAGCGATCCTCCTACCTCAGCCTCCTGAGTAGCTAGGACTACAGGCATGTGCCCCCATGCCCAGCTGAATTTTTGTATATATTTTTAATTGTCCAGCTAATTTCTTTCTTTTTTTTTTTTTTTTTTTTAGTAGAGATGGGGGTCTCACTCTTGCTCAGGCTGGTCTTGAACTCCTGAGCTCAAGTGATCCACCCACCTTGGCCTCCCAGAGTGCTAGGATTACAGGCGTGAGCTACCGTGGCCGGGCAGTTTGCTTGTTTTTATTTATTTATTTTTAGAGATGGGGGTCTAACTATGTTGCCTAGGCTGGATTCAAACTCCTGGGATCAAGTGATCCTCTTGCCTCAGAGCCCCCCTCCCCCAGTAGCTAGGACTACAGGCATGCACCATCCACCCAGCTAATTTTTTCTATATATTTTTAGTTGTCTAGCTTATTTCTTTCTATTTTTAGTAGAGACAGGGTCTCACTCTTGCTCAGGCTGGTCTCGAACTCCTGAGTTCAAATGATCCTCCTGGCTCAGCCTCCCAAAGTGCTAGGATTACAGGCGTGAGCCACCGTGCCCAGCCTAGAGCAATTGAGTAGATAAAGGGGACTGGTACCTAGTTCACAAGTGGAGGGGTTGGCTTTAGTGTAAAAACAAAAACAGTCAACGTATAGTCCCACACTGGAAGGCAGGAGCATCTGGGCAAAGATGCTGGTGGGTAGATGTGGTAGCAGGAGTATGACACTGAAGCTCTAAGCGCATATCTTAAAATGGTAGCTATGCTTTCATTGTTTAGAATTCATCTCAAATGTCATCCTATCTGAAGGAGCCCCTCCTGCCATCATTTCTACCACAATATCCTGTGTTATTTTCTTCATAGCATTTATCTCTATCAGAAATTGTCTTCTTTATTTATATCTTTGTTTATTATTGGGTCAAAAGTTCAATGAGACCAGAGAGTGTCACTCTTGTTCAGTTCTGAATCTCCGGCCCCTAAACCGGCGTCTAGCACATGGCAGGTACTCCATAAATCTTTACTGATTTCATTGATTCAATGAGAGGGGTGGACTGAGGACTGGACTATAAGGAAAGTGAGAAAACAAAATGAATAGCATTTTATTTCACTATGGTCAAATAAAAACTCAACTGAGTTTGAAGACCGTAAACTATGCGTCATGGTTCCAGTCTCAAGGCTTGTGATTTTTTTCTTTTTTTTCTGACAGTACCCAGCAGCCTGGGAACAGGATTCATCCATCCGACGTCAGGGGCCGGGGTGCAGGGCATCTCCAGCAAGGCCCAAAGATTCAGTAAGTTGTGCTAATAAAACAAGGCTAACTAATGCGTCATAAACAGAAGAAGAAGTGGGGCAAGGCAGGAAAGATGTACTGAGAAAAGCAAAGGTTCCACTTCTACATGGCACTTTGTGGTCAGATATTTGGTGTGGTGTGACAGATGTTATGCTGAAAGAGTGGAATATTATAAAAGGAAGTTATAGGACTTCCTTTTCTGATCCCAAATCGGGTTCCCTGTAACTTCCTCTTTTGTTCCTGTTCTGTCATCAGGAACCAAACAGATTTTAGTTATTTTCTATACTAAGCCAATAGCTTTTGTTGTCCAAAAAAAGTCTTTTCTCTCTCCTATCTGGTCTTCTCTTCTCCAACACAAACCCCTTTGCCACCTCTTCTAATGCTCAGAGCTCCTCATTCACCAGATCATGGGAGGTTCTTTATGAGCCACTGAAAAATCACATACAGTGGAAGAAACAGAACACTGACTTGAATCTTCAAGGTTGTGTAAAGATTGCTAGTTCTTTTTTAGGTACGATATTATGTATGACAGATATGATGTGGTTATGTTTAAGAAAGAATAGTTAACAAAGATATAACAAGTAAAGAAGACTACAAATAAATATCTCTTATGAATATGGACACAATAATCCTCAACAAAATACTAGGAAACCAAATCTAGCAACATATAAAAAGAATTATATACCATGATCAATTGAGATTTATCCCAGGAGTGCAAGGTTGGTTTAACATCTGAAAATCAGGCTGGGTGTGGTAGCTCATGCCTTTAATCCCAGCCCTTTGGGAGGTCAAGGCAGGAGAATCACTTGAGGCCAGGAGTTTGAGACCCAGTCTGGGCAACATAGCCACACCCTGTCTCTATAAAAGATAAAAAAAATTAGCTGGGCATGGTGGCACATGCTTGTAGTCCCAGCTACTCCAGAGGCTGAGATGAGAGGATAGCTTGAACACAGGAGTTGGAGGCTGCAGTGAGCTGTGATCACGGCACTGCACTCCAGCCTGGGCAACATAGTGAGACCCTGCATCTACAAAAAAAGCAAATTTAAAATGAATCTGAAAATCAATTTAATGCATCAGATGAATATAATAAGAAATAAAAGTACATGATCATCTAAACAGATATAGAGGAAGCATTTGCAAAATTCAATACCTTTCATGAAAAATCACTCCACAAAAGGAAAAGGGAACTTCCTTATATGATAAAAAACATCTGCAAAAATATTAGTTCGAATCATACTTAATGCTGAAAGATTGTATGCTGTTGCCCTACAATCAGCAACAAAACAAGGATGTATATTCTCACCACCTCTATTCAACATTATACTAGAGGTTGTGACCATGAAAACCAGGGAAGAAAAGGAAATATATGGCATCCAGATTGAAAAGCAGAAGTAAAATTATCTAAATTCACAGATTATATGGTCATAGATATTAAAAATCCTATGGATTCACTAAAATACATTAGCACCAGTCAACAAGTTTAGCAAGGTTACAAGATACAAGACCAATATAGTATGTCGATACACTTAGAATGAACATTCTGAAAATTAAATTAAGAAAACAATTCCATTTACAAAAGCATCAAAAAGAATAAATATTTAGGAATAGATATAACAAAAGAAGAGTAACTGACACTCTTAAAACTACAAAATGTTGTTGAAAGGAATTAAAGATCTAAGTAAATGGAATACTATCCCATGCCCATATATCTTAATGTTGTAAGATGGCAATTCTCTCCTAATTCATCTACAGATTCAATGAAATTCCTTTTTTCCCCCTCATGGTGCATATGAGCTATTTACTGCTTGCTTTTGCGCCTGTTGCCCCTTGCCCTGGTCCCTTGCCCCAGGATGGGGGCTTAGATCCAGGAGGGTGTGTGGTCCTGCCCAGGGGTGGGTCCCAAACAGATGGACAGACTGGACCTTCCCTCCCTCCCAATGCCAGGGAGGCTGCTGAACAGAACCACAAGCTTTCTGTAAGGGTTTATTATGCATAGAGGAGAGAGGGGGCTCAGTCCTTCTGGGCAGCTGCTTTCCTCATGGCCACAGTGAGGTTGCTCAGCTCCTCTCACTTCCTGTTGGTGAGGATATATGTCCCCCCACCCTTTTCTTGATAAACTTGAGGACCCGTTTGTCCTTGGAGAACTTGAGCATCTCCATGGCATGCCGCTTGTATGGGGCAAAGCCACACACCTCTCAGATCACAGCCCCCCGCCACCCCCCGTGATCCGTGAACCTGGTATTCTTGTTGAGGTGCCCGTGTGGTGGCTGAGCCTCGGCTTGCTCCTGTGCTGGATCACCTGTGGCCCTTGTCGAGGGCCCACGGCCCAGGGCAATGGGGTAGCGCACAGCCATGCTGCTACTCTTCGATCTCAATGAAATTCTTATACAAATCTAAGCTGCTTTCTTTGTATAAATTGATAAGCTTATTCAAAAGTTTATGTGGAATTTCAATGGATACACAATAGACAAAATAATCTTGTGAAAGAAGAACAACATTGGAGGACTCACATTTCCTGATTTCAAAACATATTGTGAAGCAACAGTAATTAAGACAGGGTGACACTAGCATAAGGATAAACTTAGAGATCAATGGAATAGAAACAAAAGTCTAGATATAAACCCATGTGTCCATGGACAACTGATATTGACAAGGGTATCAAGAGTGATCAATGAGGAAACCCTGGTCTTTTTTTTTTTTTTAAGAGGTAGAGTTGTCCAAGATCATAGCTCACTGCAGCCTCAAATTTCTGGGCTCAAGTGATCCTCCCAACTTAGATGCCTGAGTAGCTGGGACTACAGGCATGAGCCACCGTGCCCAGATAGTCTTTTCAACTAATGGCAGGGGACACCTGGATATCCACATGCAGATGCATGAAGTTGGACCCTTACTTCAGATTACACACAAAAATTAACTCAAAATGGAATAATGGGCTAAATGTAAAAGCCATTACTATAAAGCTCTTAGAAGAAAACATAGGGACTAATCTTCATGACCTCTCATTTAGCAATGGATTATTAGATATGACACCAAAAGCCTGAGCAATAGAAGAAAAAGTAATAAATTAGACTTCATCAAAATTAAAAACTTTGTGCATCAAAAGACATTATCAGGGCCGGGCACAGTGGCTCACACCTGTAATCCTAGCACTCTGGGAGGCTGAGGCGGGCAGATTTCTCGAGATCAGGAGTTTGAAACCAGCCTGAGCAAGAGTGAGATCCCCATCTCTACTATAAACAGAAAGAAATTAATTGGCCAACTAATATATATAGAAAAAATTAGCCGAGCATGGTGGTGCATGCCTGTAGTCCCAGCTACTTGGGAGGCTGAGGCAGTAGGATTGCTTGAGCCCAGGAGTTTGAGGTTGCTGCAAGCTAGGCTGACGCCATGGCACTCACTCTAGCCTGGACAACAAAGCGAGACTCTGTCTCAAAAAAAAAAAGACATTATCAAAGTAAAAATGCAACCTACAAAATGGGAGAAAATATTCGCAAATTATATACCTGGTTATGGTTTAATATCCAGAGTATATAGAGAGTTTTTACAACTCAGCAACAAAAAGACAAACAACCCAAATAAAAAATGCGGAAAGGATTGAATAGCCATTTCTCCAAAGAAGATATACAAATGCCTACCAAGTACATGAAAAGATGCTCAACATTATTATTCATTAGTAAAATACCAAAAAAGAAATAATCAAATTAGATACTGGGCAAAGAACTTGAATAGGCATTGGTACAAAGAAGCTATATGGTTAAAAAGCATGTGAAAGACTCTTAAAATCATTGATCATTAGCTCACGCCTGTAATCCTAGCACTCTGGGAGGCCGAGGTGGGTGGATGGCTCAAGGTCAGGAGTTCGAGACCAGCGTGAGCAAGAGTGAGACCCCATCTCTACTAAAAATAGAAAGAAATTAATTGACTAACTAAAAACATACAGAAAAAATTAGCTGGGCATGGTGGCACATGCCCGTAGTCCCAGCTACTCAGGAGGCTGAGGCAGGAGGATCACTTGAGCCCAGGAGTTTAAGGTTGCTGTGAGCTAGGCTGATGCCACAGCACTCTAGCCAGGGTAACAAGAGTGAGACTCTGTCTCAAAAAAAAAAAAAAAGTATAGTATAGTAAATACATAAAGCAGTAACATCGTCATTTATTATCATTATCAAATGTTATGTACTGTACATAACTGTATGTGCTATGCTCTTATACAACTGGCAGAGCAGTAGATTTGTTCACACCAGCATCAACACAAGCATGTGAGTAATGCATTGCATCAAGACGTTACAACTGCTAGGATGTCATTGGGCAACAGGAAGTTTTCTGCTCCATTATAATTTTATGGAACCCCCATTGCAAATGCAGTTCCTCTTTGGCTGAAACATTGTTATGCAGTGCATGACTGTGTATATTTTATCAGAATAAAAAGGAAGACAAAAGATTTCAAATTAATACCCTAATTTTACACCTTAAAGAACTAGAAAAAGGGCAAACTAAACCGAAAGCCAGGAGAAGCTACAAAATAATAAAAATTAGAGCAGAGATAAACAAAATAAGGAATGGAAAAAAGGTACAGAATCAACAAAACCAAAAGTGAGGGTGGCCTGGGAATCGCATGCTTGTGGCTGGCTTTTGAGGTGAGGACAGTCTTGTGGAGAGCTGGGCCCTTTTCCTGTAAAGTCTGGTCCAACTCCAGGTGGTTGGTATCAGAAGTCCTTGCAGTTGATATTAGGAGAAGTAGAATTTACTAGAACAACCCTGAATCACATATGTGTGGTGTGTGAGGAGAAAGACTGAAAAGGTGGAGAATGAGGAACCTGCGATTCCTGAGCGGGTGGCCACAGGGTCACCCATGGTATGGAACAGCAGCTGTGCTGGGATTAGTTACTGGAGGTAAAAGTTAACCAGAGGAATTCAGAAATGATTGATTCATTCTAAGGAAACGTCACTAACAAGGAAAAGAAGCTAAATATAGAACCCCTTGGTTATTGTTTTGGTTTCTGGTTCTTTTATTTTTTATTTTTTTAGAGATGGGGTCTCCCTCTGTCACCCAGGCTGGAGTGCAGTGGCTCGATCATAGTTCAGTGCAGCCTAGTGGGCTCAAGGATCTTCCTGCCTCAGCCTCCAGAGTAGCTGGGACTGCGGGCGTGTGCCACTGGGCCAGGCTTGAATTATATGCTTTAAATGGGTGAATTGTATAGTATATTAGTTATATCTCAATGAAGCTATTTTATTTTATTTTTTTGAGACAGAGTCTCACTCTGTTGCCCAGGCTAGAGTGCCATGGCATCAGCCTAGCTCACAGCAACCTCAAACTCCTGGGCTCAAGTGATCCTTATGCCTCAGCCTCCCAAGTAGCCACCACTACAGGCATGCGCCACCATGCCCAGCTAATTTCTTTCTATGTTTTATTTTATTTATTTTTTTTTTTGAGACAGAGTCTCACTCTGTTGCCCAGGCTAGAGTACCATGGCATCAGCCTAGCTCACAGCAACCTCAAACTCCTGGGCTCAAGCAATCCTTCTGCCTCAGCACCCCGAGTAGCTGGGACTACAGGCATGTGCCACCATGCCCAGCTAAGTTTTTCTATATATATTTTTAGTTGGTCAATTAATTTCTTTCTATTTTTAGTAGAGACAGGGTCTTGCTCTTGCTCAGGCTGATTTTGAACTCCTGACCTTGAGCGATCCTCCCCCCTCGGCCTCCCAGAGTGCTAGCATTACAGGCATGAGCCACCGTGCCCAGCCTATATCTCAATGAAGCTATTATTAAAAAGAGAGTTCTTATCTTTTACAGATACATACTGAAATAGTTATGGATGAAATAACAGGATGTCTGGGATTTGTTTCAGAATAATCCACAGGGAAGCTCAGGGAACAGGAGAAACAAGAGTGGCCAGCAGGTAGTGATTGCTGACGCTGGGTACCGCTCTCCTCACTGCTACACATGTGTGAAATTTTTTTATAAAAGACAAAAAGAGCCCCATGCAATACTGTCTGAGAAGAGCGGGGAGTGTCACTTCCCTTGATAAGTTACTGTGCAGAGGCTCCCCACCCCCTGCCCGAGCCCTCAGACGAGGGACATGAATTATTGAGGGGAATCCGAGTGGCGTGGCAGCCATGGAGAGCGGAGAGGTGGTGAGTGCAGGGCCTGGTTTGTCCCAGGCAGCACAGCCCCCTCGAGGGGCCCTCACTGCCTCCCCTGATCCACACACCATGCTGGCCGTGGTGGTAGAAGTGGAGCTGGGGAAGGGGTCAGGTAAGAAGCCCCCATATTCATGCTAAGGCAGCCTCTTGGGAGAGGAAAAGGGCTGGGCCAGGTCAGGTTGGGAAACTGAGGTAAAGGTGGAGGGCAGGACTCAGGGATCCTAAAGCTCAGTTTCCCTCATGAGAACTGATATGAAGCCTACCTTTCTCAGGCCCTGAGGAGACCGGTCACCCCTCACTCCTTTTGGAGGGGCCCACAAATGTCTGCCTGCTCCTGCCAGGGACTCAGGAGACTCAGGTAGAGGTGTGGGGTGCGGTAGGGGCAGGAGAGGATGGGAAGGACACCACTGACCCCAGCCCTGCCCACAGAAACAGAGCTTCACCTTTGACAGAGTCCTGGGCCCTGATGCTGCTCAGGTAAGGGGCTGCCAGGGTGATGGGAGGAGGATGGGAGTCCCGAGGCCCCGGGTCCTGGGGTGCTGACAGCCTCCCGAGCCCCTTTATTCAGGGCGGCTGAGACAGAGCACCCGAGACAGAGGAATGTGCCTGTGTCCCCCGCAGGAGGCAGAGCAGGAGCTGCTGGCACGTGTCCAGTCTGCACTGGGCTCTGTGGGCCGAGGGTACAGTGTGGCCCTGTTGCTCCGAGGCAGGGAAACGGAGACGCCCCGACGGGTACCTCAGGTGAGTCCCTGAGGAGCCAGCAGGGCCCAGGCCTCGAGAGGCTCAGGTGTTGCCTCCTCTGGGATACTCTTGAGAATCTCCTCCTCCCCACCTCAGCTGGGCCAGGTGTCCCTCCTCGGGGCTCCGACAGCACCCTGTGGGCCAGGCAGGATGTCTCGCCAGGGAGGTCAGGAAAGGAGAGTCTGGCGGATAGGCTGAGAGTCAGGGAGGGGTGTCGAGCAAAGATCAGATTTCCAGGGAGGTCTAATCCTCACCGTTATGGGTAATACTAAGAATGATAATAAACTTGAACACTTTGTTTTTGAGGCTTCATAAAGTGCCTCCAAATCAAAATAGCTGCCTCAGATCTTGTCCTGGGCCCCTGGCCAGCAAACAGCAGGTCCCACTGAAAATGTCCACTCACTTTCTGGCTCGCCGTGAACATGAGGGCTGGTGCTATTTATGTCCCGGGCACCATGTCCCCAGCACCCAGCACCGGGCCTGACACAGACTTCACCCTCAGGAAATGCTGAAGGACAGAGGAAAGCTTTCTCAATCCCCACTGAACACTTCTCCACTTTAGCTGCTGCAGGCGCTGTTTGAGGAAGCGCTGCCCCTCGGCCGCTCTCATCACGTGCTTAGTACTCTTAGCCTGGTGCAGGTGAGACCCTTGCGGGAGGGGACAGAGTGGGACCTGGGGGGCCAGGGCCATGGTGATGCTGAGAAAGAGCCCGAGGCTGAGAAGAGCTTGAGTCCAGCTTCACTCCCCAGCGTGGGCTTGCCTCTCCGCCGGCGAAATGGCTGGATTCTTGGTGCCCTGTTTGGCCCACAGGAGGATTGCATGAGCCAAGGTAGGGGACAGGCTGTTAGTAACAGGTGTGCTTGTGTGCTCTCAGCTCGGCCACAGCGGACAGACCCAGGACCTGCTCTCTCCAGGGGTGGAGAACCTGTCGGTGCTGGATGTGCCCCCTCTGGGCTTGTGAGTGTTTGGGGCCCACTGGGGTCAGAGGGTGCTTGTCGTAGGCAGGTCCTGACTCCCCCAAGCCAAACCCTTGGAGGTTTCTACCCACTGCCACCCCAGGGGAAGGAGCTCTGGGCTTGGGGTCATGCTTACGGGGCCAGGGTCTGCTCTGAGTACCCCCTGACACCTCCTTCCTTTATCCACATGCTCGTCCCTCTCACTCCTCTCGCCCACTCACACTTCTTCAACTTGACCCCGACCTCCCTGTCCTGACTCAGTCATTATCACAATGGGTGATTTTGAGCATCACACTGAGTAGGACTTCAGTTTCTCCATCTGGAAAGTGGGGGCAATCCCAGCCACCCTGTTTCCTTCACTGGGTGGATCACAGGAGGGAAAATAAGGTCATGATAATAAGAGGATTTCAGGCAGATATACTGAGCCTGGAGCCTTTGGGATGACTCTTACAGGCTGTGGGGACCTCCCTGCGCCCCCTGTGCAGCTGCTCTAGAGGGCTGCACAGAACCCTGGTGCTTAGGAGCTGAGCTCAACCTCCCCTTCTTACAGGGTGGTGGAAGATGCCAGTGAAGTGGAGGTGTCTGACTCAAGAGCTGCCTCAGAGCTGTACTTGCAGGCCACCGGGGGTGATGGCAGGTGAGGACAGGAGGGTACCTGTTCCTCTTTACCCTTTAGACATTCAGCCTTAGCCCACCCTCTCCTTCACAGAGCCTGCTGTCTGCTCACTCTCACCGTGTCCTGCCCAAGGCCTGACCCTCCTCAGGGGCCTGAGATCCGGGGTGTCTGGCGAGGGGCCTTGCGGATCTTGCAGCTCCCAGGAGCGCCGTGAGTCTGAGGGGCTTCTGACTGCATTGGCAGCTGAGGTTGGGGGTTGAAATATGGATGTAAAGGCCTAGGACAGCATCAGAGTGTCTCCTTTCCCAACTCCATCAGTAAGGGCATCCCAGAGCCCAGGATAAGACCCTTTGTTGGCAGATGATGTGGTCAAAAGCAACTGGGTAGAGAATTAGTAAAACCATTAAATGAAAATACATATTTTCAGCTACCATAAACAAAATTTTTTCAAACATTGGTAAGTGCACCAAAGGCAGTTTTGCAAATAGTCTTCAAGCATTTTTGTCTGATTTTTCAGATTTTTTGTTTCTCTATTCCTTTTTTATTATTTTATTCCTAATTCATTTTCAACCACTTATTTCTTCTGATCTATCAGGCTGAAAACTTGGATAGTTTGAACATCACTAGAAAAAAAAAAAAACTTGGAAAGAACCTAAGTGTTCGAAACCAAGATTGGGAAATTCCCAAGTAACCATATCTTCACATTCCACTTTACACTGTCTACTCAGTGCCCAAAAGTTATGAAAACATGATGTGGTGATAGAAAATCATCATTTCAAACCAACTTGTGTAGTTTGTAACATCATGGAAACATTGCCAAATTCAGAAGCGCCTGAAAACAAATTAGAGAAAAACAAAAAAGAAGGGGAAAAGGTACCCTAAGTTCCAGACTATTCTAAAGTCTTTCTTTTGTTATGTAAGATTCTCTTTTAAAAAATAATAGCTCTATTGAAATATAATTTACATACCCTAAAGTTCAGTTTTTAAAAATGTACAATTCAGTGACTTTTTTTTTTTTTGAGACAGAGTCTCATTCTCTTGCCTGGGCTAGAGTGCTGTGGCATCAGCCTAGCTCACAGCAACCTCAAACTCTTGGGCTCAGAAGCGATCCTTCTGCCTCAACCTCCGGAGTAGCTGGGACTATAGGCATGCGCCACCATCCCCAGCTTATTTTTTTTTTTTTCTATTTTTAGTTGTTTGGCCAATTTCTATTTATAGTAGAGATGGGGTCTTGCTCTTGCTCAGGTTTGGTCTCTCAACTCCTGAGCTTAAGCAATCCTCCTGCCTCGGCCTCCCAGAGTGCTAGGATTAAAGGCGTGAGCCACCCTACCCGGCCCAATTTTGTTATTGTTTTCAATATTGTTTTGGCTATTCAGAGTCTCTTGCAATTCCATATGAATTTTAAGATTGGCTTTTCAATTTCTGAGGGAAAAAAAGCCATTGGGATTTTGATAGGGATTGCATTGAGTCTCTAGATCTCTTTAGGAGGTATTGTCATCTTTATGATATTAAGCCTTCCAATTCATAAACAATGAGAATAGGGTGTTTTTCCCTATATTTAGGTCTTTTTAATTTCTTTCAGCAGTGTTTTGTAGTTCTCAGTATACATTTTGCATTCCTCAGTTAAATTTATTTCTGAGCATTTTATTCTTTTTGATGTTATAAACAAAATTATTTTTTTTTTCATTTCCTTTTGGGACTGTTTATTGCTAGTGTATAAAAATAGAACTGATTTGTGTGTGTTGATTTTGTATCCTGCAACTTTACTGAATTTATTAGGTCTAATAGTTATTTTTGTATGTGGATTATTTAGGATTTTCTCTATATAATAAATATGTAAGATTTTGAATCTGCCTGGTGGTACACAAAAGTTGTTGGAAATAGTCAACTTTTCCATCAGAATGTGATTCTGTCCAGTTTCTTTCCCCATCCACCAATAGACATCTTTCTTCCTCTCTCCCTCTGGCAGAGACTGCCCCCTGCTGCGGGTGCTGGCTGGTGAGGCTGCTGGCGAGGAGGTAGAGGGCTCTCTGCCCTGGATTATCTCATGGCTCCTGGAAGGAAACAACTACAGTGGCTTGCTTCTTCACCTGGACCCCCAAGGTGGTCAGGGGGAGGGTGTGGGGTTCTTTGGGAAGCTCTGGGATGTGGCTTTAGGCCTGCCTTACTGTCACCCAACTAGCCCCAGCCCCAACCCCAGCCCAGAGAGGGAGCCTGACCTTCTGGGAGGGCCAGCATTCAGGAAGGTCCCAGAGTACCTAGGCTGCTGAAGTCTGGGGAGGCAAAGGCAAGGTCAAAAGTAAAAGCAACCCCTCACCTTTCAGAGGCCTTCAACAGTTTACCAAGTATCTTTGCACTAATACTTTCAATGCTTACTACGACCCCATGAAACGGATGAATTTACAAAAGAGGAAAGGAAGGATCAGAGAGGGGAAGTGACTTGCCTATTTATACACACCCATTAAAAATCAGGCCTCTGAAAGGATATGATGTCAGGGATTTGGGGGAAGGCAAGGTGGAGGGTATAGATCAAACAAGAATGGCCATGAGTTGATAATTATCAAAGCTGGGTGATAGGTAGATGGATTTTCTACACTTCATATGTTTTTGAAATTTTCCATAATAAAAGAGTAAAAAAGAGTCTGGCTCTCTGTCTCTGAAATCAACAAACACACATTCACTTGGCCAACAAGCTCCCAGACACCCCCGTGCCAGGCCCTGTGGAATGAGGACGATGAGTTGGGGCAGTTCATACCCTCCAGGATAAAGCAGCGCGGGGCAGACATGTTTATCTCTAGGCCAATTTGGTATCATGATTAAGGGGGCAGGCTTTAGTGTCAGACAGAACTGGGCTTGAATTTCAGTTCTGCTACTCACCAGGAAGACACTTGACCTCCCTAAACTGCACTTGCCTAATCTGGAAAATGGAGCTGGGGGGCAGGCTAGATTAGAGTTTTGCCTCATTGGAGTGTTGTGTGGATAAAAAGGGGCGATCCATGAAAAAAGCCTTAGCAAGTGGCCATCAAGCATATATAAAAGCCTAATAGGGTTAGATGTTTTTATGACTAGTACTGCTAATCAAAAGTAAAATTATTATAGGTGGTGTGCTTTGGAGTCCATAGGAAGGAGTAACTCACTCTGAGTGTCCTTTTACTAGGTATCTCCTTGAGTTTGCTCCAGGCTGCTCTGTTGGGGGCCTCAGGAAGGAGGATGGAGGTTAAACAGGTGAGGCCCACCCTGTGGGATGCAGTAGAAGAGGCTCGGGCCTGCCGGGCTGGCCTGAGGACCCTACGTTTAAGCCTCCTTGGGGACACCCTGACGGACAGTGGTTTAAGCCGGCTGGGCAGGGCACTGAGGGAGCTACAGGTGAGCAAAGTGAGACCTGGGGGCACCTGGGCCAGCCAGGGCCAGTGCCCACCTTGAACCTTCTCTCCGTAGGTGGTAAAAGCATGGAGCCAGTGCCCAAGAAGCCAGGTGCTGAAAGGGGCCAGAGCTGAGGGTCTGCCAGAACCACAGGTATGTCTTTTCATGCAGCCTTTTGGGAGCTCCATTTATATCTGCCTTCTTGTCTTCTGTTAACAAGCACTATGAAGAGGCCCTCCCTCCATTCATTCATTCATTGATTGTTCCCAAACATTTATTGACCATCCACTACGTGACCACCCACTACCCTGGGCATTCCGTCCTCATGGAGTGTATACCTCCTGGGAAGAAACAATCACAACACCACAATCAGTGCTCTGAAAGGCGTATAAACACAGGGGTCTATGGGGCATCTAAGTTAGCTTTGGCAAGAGAAGGAAGACTTCATGGAGGAAGAGATCCCTGAAGGTCAGCAAAGATGAGTGAAGAACATTCGAGGCAGAGAGAATGACAGGCACAGCCTCAGAGGTAAGCAAGTGCTTGATCTCTTTGGGGGACTACAAGCAGCTCAATTTGCTGGAGAACAGAAATTGAGGAAGAGAGTCAGGAGAGAAGGACCGGAGAAGGCAGCAGGGACCAGGTCACATGGACTTTGTAAATCTATTGAGATGCTTGCACTTTGTCTTGAAGGTCAAAGGTGAGCCACAGATGTATTTTAAGCAGGGAAGAAAACATTACTCCCATTTTTTAGGTGAGCACACTGAGGCTCAGAGAAAAGATGTGAAAGATGTGAGCCCAGGGTCACAGGCATAATCAGAGGTAGCTGAGGTGCAATCATGGTCCTTAGGCTCCTACTCTGGCTGCATGGCCTTTCTTATGTGGAAGGAGGCGCTGTCTTCCATGATTTGCCACAGAGAGGTTAAAATGCTGCCCCTGCCCAGCCTTGTGCCTTGGGAAGTAGGCTCGTTAGCCTCGCTGCTCTGTCAGTGCTTTAGATGTATTAATTACCTCATTTCTTGTTCTCTACGGCTTTTATCAGCTCTATTTTATGCAGAAGGACAGGGAAACTCAAAAGGCTAGTCACTTGCTTGCAGTGCTACAGCTAAGAAAAGGAGGGGCTGAGACCCTGATCTGATTTCAAAGCCCTGAGCTTAATCTATGCTGTCCTGGGAGGAAGGGTGTGGAATTTTCACTCCTAATATCTTCTCAGCAGGTGACAGATTCAGCAGCAAGCCATAGCTCAGGCCTCAAGGGGGGACTCCAAGGTGGGTCTGGGACTTAAGGGGATAGCTTGGGGTGGGAAGTCTTCTCCACCTTTGATGTGATTAAGTACATTTTCCTCTAGTGGCGGGAAGAACAGCATCTCTAAGACCTGGGCTCCACCAAAAGAATACTCACAGGGACTCTGAGGAACAGGTAATACCTCATGTACCCTGGGAACAGCTGGAAGCTGTTGAGGGAGTGAAGAGTGGCAATGGCCAGCCAATCTGCCTCCTGCTTACCCTGCCTGGACATCAGGGAAAAGTAGTAAGCTTCTGGCAAATAAAGGACCTAAAGGGCTACTGGATCCCTAAGGAGGAGCCTGAGGAGGGACTGTTTTCTTACTGAGTTGGATTAGGGGTATGGAAGCCAATACCTTCCCCCTTCCTCCACGGCCTTCTGAGTCTCTGCCCAAGCTATAGGCCACTTAAATCTTGGATGTAGTTCTGGGAGCAGCCTCTGCACTCATGGGCTTATGGCTAAGCCTAGACTAATGCTACCTAGGCCCAGCAGGTCCCAGATATGGCCCTGCAGTTCTTTCTGGCCCAAGCCCGGAGGCAGAGACTGCGAGAGCAGCACCAAATTTGGATCAGAGAGAAGCTCAAGCATTTGCAACAGGAGGAGAAGGTGGCAGGTGACCAGGTCAAAGGCCTGGAAGAGGTGAGGAGGGTCAAGTCAGCCGCCTGAGGCACTAATTGGTCCAGGCACCATGCTGGGGGCTGGGACCCAGCGTCAATCACAGCAGACAGATCCTAACCCTCACAGCCCAGCAGGGGATGGAGGCGCATTCCTCCATCCAATTCTCAGTGCTAAGTGCTCTGATGGGCGAAAGTGGGGCTTGTGGGAAGGAAGAGGTGGAGACAGTATCTAAACTGAGGAATAAAGGACAAACAGGTATCAGCCAGGGGAGTTCACTAGAGTCTGAGCTTCATAAGTGCAGTTAATGCTTACCACATAGGCACTTAATAAACATAACTTGTTTAAACAAATTAAGCAACAGAACTTGTGTACGTAGTGGTGGGTGGCTGGGGTAGAGATATGTTCTCAGAGAGGACAAAACAGTATTGAGCAAAGGTTCAGAGGGACACAATGGCAAAATGGGTTCTGGGCACTGCAAATTATCCAGTCTGGCTGGAGCTGCATGGTCAGAGGCAAGGCTAAACAGACAAGTTGCCACCCTTCTGGGTTTGGATTCTACCCCTAGGATGGTAAACTGTTGGAAGGCATGAGTTAGTCATTTCAGCTCTGTCCTTCAATAGCCATGAGAATCTGGGCAAGTTAGGTCACTTCTCTGATCTACTGTTGCCAAATCTGTAAAATGGCAATGCCCCATATGGTTATCTGGTAAAATGTGCTAACACATGAAGTATTTAGCACTGAGCCTGGCACACCGGTGGCACTCAACAAAGGGTATGTATTATCACTGAAGGCCTGTGAGGAAAGGCAGAGATGGCACCAGGAGCAGACAGTGCTGAGACTCCAGCTGGAGGCCCTTGAGGCAGAGCGGGACGCCGCAGAGCAGGACCTGGCTGTCCTCTATGACCTGCATGTGCAGGCCACCCGAGCTCGGACATGCCACATGCTGCAGGTCAGTGGGGATGGAGGGCAGGCCTCAAGCTGGTTCCAAGATTGGCTGACAGGCATCTCTGAATTTTGGCACAGGTATTCCGAGCCTGGCAGAGGCTGTGGAAGGAGCAGGCCATGACCACAGAGCATCAGCACCGTAGCCTGCTGGCTGGCATCCTGCAAGACACCATCAACCTGGCCACACAGAATCAGGAGCTCCAAGCCCAGAACCAGCAGCTTCAGCAGGGTGCAGATTAGGCCAGGGCAGTCTTGCTGGACCCCTGCCCTAGGGAGAAATCTGGTGATCAGGAAGCCTTCAGGGGAAGTTTCCTCTCTCCTCATTCTTGAGGGTCCTAGAAAGGAGAGGGAGGCACACAACAACCAAGCTGATCCTCATACAGATAATTAACAACATTAACCATGTCTCATTGTGCCAGTCTGTCTCTACTGCTTACCATTTCATTTACCCTTTTCCGCTACCCCATATGGGAGGTGCCATTTAATCCTCATTTCAGAGATAGGCAACTGAAGCTAGAGAGGTTAAGTAACTGCACAAGAACAGTCAGCTAAGTGGCAGAGGCAAAATTCAAATTCAAGTCTGGCCATAGTCCTGCATCAGAGACAGCAGTTGTTCACAAGCTTCAACAAGTATCAGAATCACTTAGGGAGCTTAAGGAAAAAAAAAAGTCCCAAACTCTACTTCCAAAGATTCTGCCTTGATAGGGCTCAGATAGGCCTGGGACTCTATTTTTACAAGCTGACCAGGCATTCTACCACGGAAACAGGACCTGACATTCCTCTGGCCATGATTTTAAGACAGATGACAGAGAGGAATCATCAGTGAGGGAACCAGAGGAAATGAGAATTAAACCCATACTGGTTCTTAAGAGTTTTCTAGCCTAGAGTCTACAGTTTGACTTGCTGGGCCCAGTATCAGGGAAATTTGAAAAGCTCTGTGACAGGGAACAGTCTCAGATCCATGGAGCTCCCAAAGAAAATAACGCCTCTGACAGCAGCTTGGAGAAAACAACTTTTTCTCTTAGTCTAGAAGTTACCCCAGAATTAAAATACTCAAGACTCCAGGGGAACAAGACTATGTTTGAAGGGGGCTGTACAAATAGAAGACACAGGACAATCATGGCTGTGGTTGTAGGAACCACCCCTACACTCTAGAACACTTTATTAAGACCTTATTGCTTATGCAGTTAGAGACACTGATTGAGCTACGGAAGTTTCCTGTACCTGGTCCCAAGTCACTCTGTGTAGAGCTTCCTCAGGCTACTGGGAACCGGGAGACTGCTAGGCAGAGGGAGGACCCAGAGTGGGAAGGATGGCACCTCCTAGGAGCCTTAGAGAGGGCAGCGGACTTCAAGAGGGCCTTTGGGATGAGCAGAAAGGTCAGGAGTGTAGGCTTAAGCCAGGGCCCAGGGGCAACATTCCCTGAGATGAGTCAAACCCCAGCTATCTCTGGGGTTTCCAGAACAAAGGCTGGGTATGGGAAGCAGCACTGTGGATGGGAGAAGGAGTATGTCTCCAGGCATTGCTGGAATTGGGGAGACTGACAGAATGGTCTGGGTGATGGCTGTATAATCTGTGGCAATTTATCAGGTTTTCCTGCATGACAGTGGAGGGGTTGAGCATTCCTTATGAGGGAATCATGCACCACAGCTGGGCTGAAGCACACAGCACCAGGCATGGGGGCAGTGGGTCTGCTGGGGTGACTAGGTAAGGAAAGCCACCTGTTGCCCACACCCACTTTGAGCAACTGTGTTCATGCAGGATGAGGCAGGGAGCCCAGCCCCATCAGGGATGTGGTCATTTATTGGCGTAGGTATTGACGCTACCCTAATTCCTTAGCCTGAGAGAACTTGGTGGGGGTGGGGTGGTTAAGAGTTTCCATAACCAAACCCAGTCTTTGCATCTATTAGGGGTACCCAGCCACCCACCTCCAGAGACTAACCTGGCTGCTCCCACTTCCCCAGCTTTCCTCACAAGGCACTTGTTACAGGGCTGCTGAGTGGAGGGGAAGGGAGGCCTGGGAGGGGGTTCTGATGGTGACACCCAAGCCACAGGGTCAGGGGCTAGCGGCTGCCATAGTACAGGCGCACGGCCAGGCCAATGAGCAGCGTGGCCAGGAAGAAGGCGCCTGTGAGCTGCAGCCGCAGCAGGGCTGCTGAGAGCACGGCATTGACCACCAGTGAACAGGACACAACAAAGAGGCGTGTAATGCTGCTGCCGTGCTTCATGACAGCTGACATGAGCAGTCCATTTAGCGCCTGGCTCAGCACTACAAGTGCTGCCCATCCTGAGAAACCCTCTAGGAGGCCTGGGCCAGGGCCACCACCAGCATGCAGACCTAGGTTTAGAAGCACACCAAAAGTGTAAAGGAAGAGGTTCTGAAGTGCCAGGGGCAGCCGCTGTCGCTTCATGAGCAGTTCTGTGTACACGGATGACAAACCTGAGATGAGGCAGTAAAGGATGAGCAGCAGCAGTCCCAGTGGAGTGATATGCAGGGGCATGGGGCTGGCATCAGCAGCTGGAGGGGGCCCAGAAAGGGTGTTCCGAGGGTCTTGAAGGCCACCTGCTGCATAGCAGGCCCCCGCAGCCATCAGCAGCAGCAGTGCTAACCCTTGGCGTGCAGAGAGGCGGTGCCGGAGGCAGAGGCAGTAGAACAGTGCCGTGCTTCCAATCTTGAGATTGCTCAGTACCTGGTAGGTGCTGGGGTCCATGTAACGCTGAAGATAGATCACCAGGTTGTTGTTAGCGCCATAGAGCAGGGCTGATAGTGCGAAGGGAGCAGCCTGGCGCCAGGGTGGGGCCCCCTGGGGCCATGCTTGCCAGCCCACCAGGAGGGAGAAGGCGCACAACAGTAGCTTGGTCAGCTCAGTCAGCAGCACGGCTGAGGAGGGGCGGAAGGGCACTTGGCCATCCACATGGCACAGTGCCAGCAATGGGGCATGGGCACCATACATAGCAGTGGACAGGAGTAGCATTAGGGTCCAACGGGCCTGCCTAGGACGGCCCAGGCCTGGTATACCCCCGTCCTCTACACTCATGCCCACCAGACCCCAGGTGGCCTGTAGTTAGCAAGGGGCAATGGGGACTGTGACACCTTTGAGGGAAATCAAGTTATGGGGCCGGCTCCCAAGAGGGAGGAGCAGTGGTACATTGCCAGAGAGAATACTGAAGATCAGAGTCAGCTGCAAACTCCACAGTTAGTGCTTGAAGAGGAGGGGCCGGTGGCCCTTGAAACCACAGTTTTGGGGCCAGTTCCATGGAGTTAGGGAGGGAAGGAGTCCAGAGTGCAGGATGACAAGCCACTGTCCACACTCTGCAGGAAAGGAAGCAAGGATGAATGTGGCAGGAAAAGCTGGAGACAGCAAACGGATGATAGCTGGGGAAGCCAGATAGAATGTCTGTGGTTGAAAGACCTCCACCTGCAGGCCCCAGCTGCTCATCCTGCCTCCCCCATGGCATTCAGAGCTAGTCGGGCCCCTTGCGCAGTGACCGCAAATAGTCCCTCAATGTCTTCTCCACGTTGGGCACAGCATATGCCTGAGCTGCGTAGATGCCAGTGCAGGTGCCCACAGCAAAGCCCAACACTGCTGATGCCCTCAGTTTGGCCACCACATAGCCAGCCAGGAATCCCTTGAGGAATGGAGAGGACAACAGCGAGCCATCCTGCAGGGAAAAACGCAGAAGGAAATTCAGCCAGGCTGTCCTTCCTTCTCTACCCAGGAGCTACTCAAGCTGGGATTAGAGCATTCCACCACTACTTCCTCCTCACTCTAGACAACTGTGGTATTTTTTCCAAAGATTTTTCTCAAGGTTCTGAAGCCAGAAAAAGAATGTAGGAGTCCTGATCACACAATCTCAGAATCTTGGGGTTGGAGAAGGCTCCAATCATAGAACCCTATTGCCATAAGGCCAGAGAGGCCCCTGAGGAATCTGAGCCCTACCTGTTTTTCCACCCTCATTTCTTAGCATGCTTCCCCACTAGTGCAGCCTCCTCTCACCTCTCATGTTCATAATGCTACTTCCCATCACAAGGGCGTTGCATATGTTGTTCCCTTATAATGTTCTTTCCTCTGCTCTTTGCCTAATTAACCCCTACTCAAGATCCCAGTTCAAGTGCCATTTTGTCAAGGAAACTTTCCTCAAGGTGAACGAAAACAGACCCTAAATAACTATTTGCTGAATAAATCTCTATTACCCACTCAACACTCAAGACCACATTCATTGGGCAATAAAACCTGAGGTGGGGGCCAGGGTTGGGGTAACAGTTCCTACCTGTCCCACGCCACTGTTGACTTCCTCTTCTACACGCCGCTGCAGGTGCTCCAGCTGGTTCTTGAGAAATGCCAGGTCCTTAAGCTTGGGCAGAGAATCCTAGGAACAGGGAGAGGCTAGTTCCAGCAGTTTGACCCACTCATCCCTTGCTCAATTCTATAAGAGGCTGGGAATTGGAGAGGTTGGGGTGAGCCAAAGAAACCTCTTCCTATACAAGCTGCCTGAGATGGTAGTGGTAAGTAAAGGAAGAAAGGCATTGAAAAGCACGCAATTCACATGGGAGCCAGGGAGCCGGTGACAGATGGGATCTGCACCAGTAACTTACAACACTCTCTACAAGAATTTTATATAGCAAGCAGTGTGTAGAGAAGGCAGGAGGGACAGCTAGGGGACCTTCAGTTAGGTCTATCAGGGAAGCACTACTGATTCAACTATGAACTCCCTGAAAAATGTTTTGGCTGCTGTGTTCCAGTGTCTGATATAGGGAGTGGCAAACGCTTAGTAAATGTGTGGGTGATGCTGACATTCCAGACCAACGGTGACTAATGGACTGAGGTAGTTCCCTGGACAATTTGGGGGTAAACTTGATTTCTTCCTCTGCTTTACCCCTTTCCGCCCAAGGCCATCCCAAACTGAATGTGAGTGACTGGATGCGAGAGACAAGGACTGTGGGCAAGTGAGTAAATGAACTGAGTGTTTCGGACCACATATAAGTATGAAATTCAGAGTTTATCCAAGGGAGTGTTCGAATGAGGGTGATGTGAGCGTCCATGCGAGTGAAAACACCGCGTCTCTGGGAGGGAAATTTCGGGGGCTAGGGAGTGGGGCAGAGTGAGAATGGTTTCAGGGTGAATGTGTTTGAGTGTGTGCTAGTAACTGGGGTTCGTGATGGTTCCGGGAGAGGACACCTGGGGCATCCCCGGCTCCACCCGCCTCGCCTAATGCTGCCCCCCATGCCACCCCCCACTGTTGAGGCAGTCGATAGGAGCTCCAGAGGTAACACCCCTGAGCCGCTCCAATGCCGCTTCTCCCCAGAACTAAAAAGGTCAGGGAGCGTAAAGACCACCCACGACTGCGGATCTCCTCCACACATTCACTCACCTTGTCATCCGCCATCTTCCCTGCCGAACTTGTTGCGCAGGCGCAGACCCGCCTTCCTCATGCCAAGTGGTACGGCCATCTTTATTGAGGGCGAAGGCACTTCCGGGGCATTTTTAGAAAGGGTGAGGTACTGCTTTCCTAGTGACCAAACCCTGGCGGTCGCCGGTTCGCCGATACTTCTACGTGACCCCTCCCATCGAGGGCCAGGATGCGTATGCGCGCGCATATGACCTGAGCGCGACGATCTCACTCATGCGCGCGTCGCTTGGACGTTCTTCCTCCGCCTGATGAGGTCGTAGTTGTGCGGCGGTGTCTGCTGGTCCGCTGACATCCTTGCGCCTCCCCCGGACCCACGCACGGAAACACGCACCCACTCGGGGATCCAGCCGCCAGTCTACACGCGCCACCCCTCGAGCCCGCCCCTTCCCGCCTCCAGGACCGGCCCCTGTTCCGCCCAGTGTTTGTGCGGCGCCAGCTGGCCCTGCCGTTTGCGGCGCAGGGAGGCTGGGCTTGTAGGTGCAGCAGCTTCAGAGGTCGCGCTGGGCTGAGAGTGCTGGCCGGCAGAGCCCGGCGGGGACGCAGCCGGCGCTATGCTGGGCAAGGATTACATGCTGGCCATCATTCTGGTCAACTGCGATGGTGTGCACAGAGGGGTCTGGTGAAAGGACTAGGAGCTGAGGGGGGACGAAGAGTGCGAAAGGCTACGGCAAGGCTCAAAGACAGGGTGGGGAATACGTCTTGGTGTGAGGACCAGGTCTAAATGAACCCTGATCTTTAAATACAGTATCTTCAAGATTGGGGAGATTGGGCTTCCAGCCTAAGAGCCGCCCCCTTTAGGATGGAAGGAGGGTCATGACGGGATGTTATTCTCAACTCACAAATAATATGCACCCCCTCTCCAATCCTGTGTTCATGTAGATGACTTGTGGGGGGACCAGAGTCTGGAGGGAGAGCCAGGCCTGCCCCCTGGCTGGAGGAAGATCCGAGATGCTGCAGGTACTTACTATTGGCACGTACCCAGTGGTAGCACCCAGTGGCAGCGCCCAACCTGGGAACTAGGAGATTCAGAGGACCCAGGAACGGTAGGTGGAAGTACGAAGAGGAGTCCTGAGCCCATGTGTGGACCTAGGCCTGCTGCTACACTGACTAACCCCCATTCTACAGGGGTCTGAGGGGATTTGGGGACTGCGGCCCCCTAAAGGGAGATCCTTCTCCAGCCTGGAGAGCTCACTAGACCGGAGGTAAGAGTGATGGCCATGCAAAATGAAAGGCTGGGGGTTCCATGGCATTCAAAAATGCAGCTGGACCCCACAGTCTGCTTTTCAGCCCAGGTTCCAGACTCTCTCCATGTTTTAGGTTGTATTGTGTGTTCTTGGCTCTGTCTCATGTTCTTGACTCTCAGTATTTTGAGTTTTGTCCCTTGTTCTAAGCTTGTCTTTAGCTATGTGTTCTTTTCCATATTCCCAGTCCTGACCTGTCATGTTCTAGAAGTTGGCCATTATCTTAGGCTTTGCCTGTGGGGGTTCCTATCCTATGTTCTAGAGTCTCTTGTTCCAGTTTGGGGCTCTGGTCCACATATTTGACTCTGTTTTATGTTTGTGACTTTTATTCTACATCCTGTGTCTGGGTCCTGTGTCCCAAATTTTCCTTCAAATTCTAAGTCACACTTTATATTAAGTTTACTTAATAGATCCTGGGCTCTACCCCACTCTGGTTTTATTTATGGTGTTACATTCTAAGTCTTGTTCCACATCCTGTGCTCATTAAGTAGTCTGGACCTTACCAGTGCTCCTACTGTAGGAAATGTACTCTTACTAGCTCTTCTGTGTTCCAGTAACTCTCTGTCCTGGTATGGTGAGGAATCCTACATCCAGAGCATGGAGCCAGGAGCTAAGGTAGTGACTTGGGCCTGAGGGGATTGGGAGGTCCCAAGCGAAAGACCTGGGGTGGGATTGGACTGAGCAGAGGTGATCAAGGGTGAAGGGGAGGTACCAGAGGGTTTACATGTGTGGAGCCTGTGGCACCTAACAACCTACTTCACCACTACTTACTCTTGTCCCTTCCTCTAACCCGTCAGTGCTTTGCAGTCCGCTCTCTGGGCTGGGTAGAAGTACCCGAAGAGGACCTGGCACCAGGGAAGAGCAGTATTGCCGTCAATAACTGCATCCAGCAACTGGCCCAGACCTGCAGCCAGAGCCAGCCCCCAGATGGTGCCTGGGGTGAGGTGAGCTGGCTGGGCCTTCCCCCCACCCACAAGGGTTCAGCCCAGGGCCCAGCAGAGGTAGTTGTCCCTGAATTTCCTGTTCCACATAGCAACCACCTTTATCTGAGCTCTAGGCTGGCCTCTGACCTTGGCAGGGTCAGAACATGCTGATGATCCTGAAGAAGGATGCCATGAGCCTGGTGAATCCCCTGGACCGCAGTCTGATCCACTGCCAGCCTCTGGTGCACATCCGTGTATGGGGCGTGGGGAGCTCCAAGGGCCGGTAAGGATGTCTACATTCCCCCAAGCGAGAGCTACTTCTCCCTCCCCACCTGCAGGCTGTGATCCCCACTGATGCTGATCCCCAGTGCTTGCACCCCTGGACACAGATCCTCTGATGTGGACCCAACACTGCCTCCCCTGCCTGGTCCCGTCCTGATTGGGGAGGGTGGGTCCAGCTCAGCAGGAACAGCTCAGCCTGAGAGGTTGCGCTGATTCTCTTCTGTGTTCCCACATGCTTCTGGAACAGTGACAGGTGAGTGACAACCAGGTGTTCTGAGTCCCAGCCCTGCCCTCTCTACTCCATCTGTGCCATATCCCTAGCCTGACTTCACAGCCTCCTGCAGGCACTACAGGCCTTTAACCAGCCTCTACCCCAGCCCCATCTCTGCCCCTGCCAGGGACTTTGCTTTTGTGGCGGGTGAAAAAGACAGCTGTATGCTCAAGTGCCATGTGTTTCGCTGTGACGTCCCTGCCAAGGCCATTGCCAGTGCCCTACATGGGCTCTGTGCCCAGGTAAGGGCCATGGGTGGGACAGGGAATGCGGGTATAGGGCTGGGTCTGAAGCTTCCAAGGTAGTTGGGGAAGGGTGGTATTGGCCCCTTTATCCTAATCCCCCTCTCTCCCTGTGGCTCATGCTGGCTGCATTGTGTTTTAGATCTTGTCAGAGCGAGTAGGGGTCAGTGGTGATGCCCCTTGCTGCTCCCCAGATCCCATCTCCCCTGAAGACCTGCCACGGCAAGGTATGGGGAAGGAGGTGCTGCATTGCTGCCTTAGGCTGCTTTGGTGAAACTTGGTGTGTGTGGGGGGATGTTCCTGGTTGCTTAGTACTTCTCCAGAGACAGGGAATTTCTGAGGGGTGTGGTCCTAGGGATCCCAAGTCCTGAATTGGAAGAGCATCTGTAGGCGTTTATTCTGTTAATACCAGCTCTGGCCTGAGTCCTGACCTACTCAGAAGGGTGGGGCAAGGGGTAACCGAGAGAGCTCGCCCAGGTCAGCTTGACGGGTGTGTTCATTTCAGTGGAGCTGCTGGATGCGGTGAGCCAGGCTGCTCAGAAGTACGAGGCACTGTACATGGGGGCCCTGCCAGCCGCCAAAGCCATGGGTGAGGACTGCGGGGACTAAATGGGGTGATCTGCATAAGGCAAGGGGAAGGTGGGTGAGGCAGGGTCTCCTGTCATTTCTCAGTCCTCACATGGCATTATATGGTCTGGGATGTACCTGGGATGTACCAGCCTTAAGCCCAGTTCCAGCTATCCTATTCACATTTCTGAGTCCCAAGTCAGTGAGAGGGGTGTAGATACTCCCTACAGACTCTTTCTTTTTTTTACAATTGGGAGACACCATGGTGGGCATGTTCCCTCAGGCATGGATGTACTGAACGAGGCCATTGGTACCCTCACCACCCGAGGGGACCGAAACACCTGGGTTCCCACCATACTCAGTGTGTCTGACTCTCTCATGACTGCACATCCCATTCAGGTATCAGAAGCGGGTGAAGTTGGGGGCTGTGGAGGGGTGAGCAGGGATGCTGAGGGGTCATTGCTTGCTGCTGGAAGAGTTCAGTGGGTCCAGCCAGTGGTTGGCCCTCTAGTGACTAGGCCTGGTGTGGGCAGGCAGAGGCCAGTGCAGAGGAGGAGCCATTGTGGCAGTGCCCTGTGCGTCTTGTGACCTTTATTGGTGTTGGCCGCGACCCACATACCTTTGGCCTCATTGCCGACCTGGGCCGTCAGAGCTTCCAGTGTGCAGCCTTCTGGTGCCAGCCCCATGCAGGTGGACTCTCCGAAGCTGTGCAGGCTGCCTGTATGGTGAGTTTGGGGTGGGAATGGGTGGGTGGGATTGCCCTGCAGCTGCTCTCCACTGTTGACTGGGGCTCAAGATTGGCAGCTTCTCCAGAGATCATAAAGCTGGGCTGACTGTGGATCCTTATTTTGGCCCTCAATGCTGTTTTTAGTAAGTTTTGATTAACTGCCAATATTTAAAGGCCAGGACATTTCACATAATAATTGCTATTCCTGTTTTTCTTAAAATACTAGTAGCTCTGGCACTGCATTTACACATATAAATGTCAGCATGCAGCCAGAGTTGTGTAGGGGCTATGCCCTATAAAGTGGGCATTGTCTATGTTTGTTTGTCTCATTTCGGTTATTTCCTGGCACTTGTGGGGATTTGAGTGTGGGATGCTTACACTCTGTTAGTTCAAGTTCACTCATGCATTCAACAAATGAGAGTGCCTACAGGCTATCAGGCACCATATTTATTTATTTTTCAAAATGCAGCCATGCTTGGACAGGTGCCATGTTTGACCTAGGAATTCGGTGGTATAGAGGACACAGCATTTGCCTTTACAGAACACTTAGGAAGGAGAGAGACAGACCAGAAGGAATTTGTACACCACAGATTGATGGAGGAGGGTCAGGAAGGCTACTTGTAAGAGGTGATAGAAAAGCAAGAGTTAAAGGTTCCAAGGAAGAAGTTAGCCAAGTGAAGGGGAATGGGGCAGGTGTGCCAGCCACAGGGAACCTCAGCTGTGAAGGTGATAAAGGTGTTAGTGGATTGGAGTGTCTGAAAGAATTTAGTGTATCTGGCATGCAAGGACAGATGCAGTGAGAGACGATGCAGAGAAAATGGCAGAAACCAGGTCATAGAGGACCTTAGAGGCCAGGGTGATGAGTTTATTTTATCCTGAGGCACAAGGAACTGTTAAAGGGTTTTGAGCCAGGCAGTAAAGTCAGGTTTGTGGATTAGGAGGACCACTTAAACTATACTATGGGCAAAAGATTTGGAGGACCCAGGAGAGGAGGTAGGAAGGCCAGTTAGGACCCCTTTGAGTAGTTCAAATGAGAGAAGATTGGGGTACTTGTATTGGGAATGAAGTTGATTTGTACACCCTCCCCTTGACTAAGGAATCTGCTTTGCTAGGGACTTGGTCCACACCAGTGAGAGATGGAGGAGAGGCAGCGTATTGGTAGGTGCGGTTAAGAGTACAGGCCACAGTCAGAACTAGGTTTGAATGCCAATTCTACCATTTTCTGGCTATGTGACCTTGGGCAAGTCATATACTCTGAATCTTAATTTCCTCATTTGCAAAATGGGGATAATATGCCTCATAAATAACTTGAGTTATACAAAGCACTTAGGATAGTGTCCAGCCCTTTTTAAGTGCTCGATAAATATTGTTTTATGTTTTTATTATTGAGCTACCTGGGAGTGCTGTAGGGACTCCAGATGTGGCCAACTACTACCTTCATATCAGACAGAAGCCTTGGCGAGTTCTCTGTCCTGCAGAAGCTTTCAGGGATTCCAGGGGCAGAAAGTAGCTTGATCCTCACATTCCCCTTCTCCCTAGGTTCAGTACCAGAAGTGTCTCGTGGCCTCTGCAGCTCGAGGCAAGGCCTGGGGTGCCCAGGCCCGGGCCCGTCTGCGGCTCAAGCGGACCAGCTCCATGGATTCCCCAGGAGGTCCCCTGCCCCTTCCCCTGCTCAAAGGAGGGGTTGGCGGTGCAGGGGCAGCCCCTCGAAAACGGGGTGTCTTCTCATTTCTTGATGCCTTCCGGCTGAAACCTTCTCTGCTCCATATGCCCTAAATTGATCTGGGAGGGCTGGGGAAGGAGGCTTTGGGTCCATGCCTAACTATTTATACCCCTTCATTACCTGAAGCCTGTAGCCTCTCACCCCTTGGAGCCTTCTCTGCCTGTTCCTCTGATCCTTGGCCATCCTTTATTTATTGCCCAATTTATTGTTTATATGAATGACTGAGAGGCCCTGTACCACAACCTAGGACCCTGGCTCCCCTTTCCTTGGGTCCTTATGTTCCTTGCCCCTGTCCAGCCCTGGACAGTTGGCTCTACCTCAGCAACACTTTATAGCAAAAATCAGTGCAAATAAAAATCCCTCAGTGACCTCACTGGGTGTGAGTATTTTGGAACTGGGACAGGGCTGGGGGCCAACAACCTGTGTGAGAGTAAGTGTCTTTGTGTCTGTGCTTGGTGTTGGTGGCTGCCTGTAGTCATATGAGGGCATGGGTGTGATGGAAATCATACTTCATTTATTCAATGAACATATTTTCTAAGGTCTCTGTGCCAGGCACTAAGCTAGGCGCTGGGGATATAACAAAAGTCAGGGTCTCACTTTCTGAGACTGTCAGGGAGAGGAACAAGAGTCAAAAAACAAACAAAAAAACCCACATAAGATATGGTGTAGTAGAACTAAGAAACCTCAGGGTTGTGGGAGCTTAGGTGAGACACTCAACCTGGCCTGAGGCATTACAGAAGACTTCCTGAAAACTGAAGTCTAAGCTGAGTATTAGGTAGCGAGGCTAGAGAAAATGAATGTGATTGTGCAGGACAGTGAACAGAGTTGAGGCTCTAGGAGTCTATCTAGCTAGATCACAGAGGGGTATATATGGGACCGGAGCTTCTGGTGGTTTGAACTTGCTCCTGAGAGCAAGTTGGAGACACTGGAGAGGTCGGACCCATAGAGAAAGCGGGCTCCTAGAGCGCCAGCTCCTGGCAAACAGCCCCGTTTGGTGCCTTGTGACCAGCATCCCGAAGGTTCATTAGATGGAGTCCTCGAGTCCCTTAGGGAGTTGGCGCAGGGTCCTCACAAGTGACCGTCCGCAGTTGTGAACAGGGTCTCCAAGCGGCTAGTCTGTCCGGATCCGCGCCTCTACGCACTCGCCAAGCGGCCGCTCCGGAAATGACGCACTGCCCCGCTGGCCGTGCGGAAGTGGAGATGGCGGAGCTGTACGTGAAGCCGGGTGAGTGCTGCTGGGGGGCTAGGGGCGCTGGGTCCTCGCGCCGGGCTGGGGGTGGCTAAGGCGCGGGGTGCGGACCTTCTGTCTCCCTCAGCCCCAATATAACCCTCCGGTGAAATCCCAGTCTCGTTTCACCTCCGCAGGCAACAAGGAGCGCGGCTGGAACGACCCGCCGCAGTTCTCATACGGGCTGCAGACCCAGGCTGGCGGGCCCAAGCGCACGCCGCTCACCAAGAGAGTCGCCGCTCCTCAGGATGGATCCCCCAGAGGTGCGTGGGGGCCCTATGCGGGGAGACTGGCGGAGAATGGGTGGTGTCAGGGATAAGCATGTTCCGAGGGCCTTTTTCTCTCCTTCGAGGACTCCATAAGGAGAGAGATTGGGGCCCCAGTAAGGGGCTCAGGGCAGGCACTTTTCCGAGCCCCCTCTCTGCTGCTCAGATTAATAAATGGTATGTTGGTTTAAAAAGACTCTATTTTCACTCTAGGTGATCATATCTAGACCTGTGGTTTTTAAGTTTTCAAATTTGACTTCCAAGCTAGACCTCTTCCCACAACCCCATAGCGGTATATCCATTTGTCTATTCTACCTCTTCATTTGGGTATGTAAGAAGCATCTTAGACTTAACGTGTTATTTATTCATTCACTTATTTAATCACTATTATTTACTGAGCACCAATAATGAGCCAGGCACTGTTTGAGGGTGATGTAGACAGCAGCGAACAAGACAAAAAGGTCTCTGCTTTCAGGGAATTCACTCTTTTAACACTAGAGTAAAATAATAATGGTAAGGGGTCCACAGACAAAACAGGGTGATATGATATGCGACTGGTGAGTTAGCTGACTTAGGGGCAGACATTTAAGCCACATAAGATCATGCAGAAGAGCTTTCAAAGCACAGGATAACAGCTAGTGCAAAGGCCCTGAGATAAGAACAAGTTTGGCCAATTCAGAGATTGAGAGAATATAGAGTGGCTAGAACATGGTGAGTTTTGAAAACCAGGATATGTAAAGTTGGAAGCCACTGAAAAGTTTAAAGCAGAGGGCTGCCTTTCCCCCCTGAGAATTTCCTAGGGCACTAAGTGGGGTGTGGCCCCCAGAAAGGGGCTCGGGTTTGGTTCTTTCAGCAGCCTCCATTCTCCACTCCAGAAAAATAGAAGGCAGGGTTTCTCAACCTCACTACTACTGATACGTTGAGCCAGATAATTCTTTGTTATGAGGGAATGTCTTGTATATCATACAGCATGTTTAGCAGCATCGGTGACTTCTACCCAGTAGATGCTAGTAGCACCCACTCAGTGGTGAGAACCAAAACTGTCTCCAAACATTTGTCCCAGTGGCACAATCTTCCCAGCTTCAAAACCACTTCATACATCTTAAAAAGATCACTGTGCCTGCAGTATGGAAGGCAAGATTTTAGGGAAAAAGTGGAAAGAAAAAAAAAGTGGAGGAGGGAAGCCTAGAGAAGACAAGAGAGAGGGTGGGATGCAGAGTACAGCTGGAGAGATGGCTTTTGATAGGAACAGGAACCTTTCATCTATTAGAGGAAGGACCATGGCTACAGATGCAGTTGGGTTAGAAGTGGTGGTGAGAAGATGAGAGGGTTCCTGTTTAATGATCTCTGTTTTTTTCAATGAAATATGAGGCAGGGTCAGAAGTAGATAGCACAGGAAGGGAGGGGGAGAAGGTGGAAAAGTTTAGAGAGATGAAAATAGTTGTTCTAAAAAGTGGAAAAATGAGGCAAAGTGTCCAGGCAGTGTTTGATACCTTTTAAAATCTGTGGCCATAAATTTAAAGTGTAATTCATTAGCATGGTTCTGTTTTTCCTCCCAAGTGCAGGCAAATTGGCTTTAACCAGGAAAGTTGGACAATAGGAGGTGATAAAGGAGGTAAGAGTATCTATAAGGGAGTGATTTTAATGCACCATGAAGTCAAAGTAGCTAAACTGGAAGGGTAGGAGGGGCGATCAGATTTTGGAGGTGACAGTGTTATTAACAAGATAGAAATGAGAGACTGAGGTAGGGTGGGAAAAAATGACCATTGGAGTGAGGAGGTCAAGTATTTGAGAGGCCAAATTATTAGATGAATTAATTCATGTGGATGCTGATACCCAAAAGTAAATTCTTGACTTTTTTCTCACTCACCCCCAGTCCACCAAGTTCTGTTGCTACCTTCTCCTAAATAAACCTCAGACCACTCCATTTTCCCTCATGTACTCTTTCACCCTAGTCCATGCCAGCATTCTTTCTTTCCTGGACTACTCAATTAACTCCCCAGCTAGTTGTCTCTGCCTCCATCCTTGACCAGTGCTCATCAGTTTTTCAAAGCATACATCTTAAAAAATGTCTGGTGACTACTTTCTTCAGTGTTAATAATTTTCAGACACACAGGACTTGTTTCTGTCCCTTGAACAAGTCAACACTTTTCCTTCATCTTAGTCATTGCTTTAGCTATACCTGGTACACATTCCTTCAACTCTTCATAGCTGTATCTGTCTCATCCATTATTTCTCAACTTAATAAAACAGCTAAGGCTGGGCACAGTGGCTCACACCTGTAATCCTAGCACTCTGGGAGGCTGACACAGAAGGATTGCTTGAGGTCAGAGGTTCAAGACCAGTCTGAGCAAGAGTGAGACTTCATCTCTACTAAAAATAGAAAACAGTAGCCGAGCGTGATAGTGTGTTCTTGTAGTCCCAGCTACTCGGGACACTGAGGCAGGAGGATTGCTTGAGCCCAGGAGTTTGAGGCTGCAGTGAGCTATGATGCCGCCGCTGCATTCTAGCCAGGGCAACAGAGTGAGACTCTCAAAAAATAAAAATACAAAATCTAAAACCAGCTAAGTTTGAACCGAAGCTTAGAGGTTAAAAGTAACTCGTTGAAGGTCAGAGTGGGTGAGCTGGGATAAACTTAGTTGACACATCAGAAGACCCTCCTTGAATCCTTAGTCTAGATAGATCCCCCTGTTCATCTTTATTACATAACCCATTTTATTTCTTGGTAGCATGTAACACAATTTGGTAATTTTCTTGTGTTTTTTCCCCTTTCCTTCTACAATTTGAGCTTTCTGAGATCAGAAACCTAATCTTTCTGGTTTACTTTTTTTTTTTGAGACAGAGTCTCACTCTGTTGCCTGGGGTAGAGTGCCGTGGTGTCAGCCTAGCTCACAGCAACCTCAAACTCCTGGGCTCAAGTGATTCTCCTGCCTCAGCCTCCCAAGTAGCTGGGACTACAGGCATGAGCCACCATGCCCAGCTAATTTTTTTCTATATATATATTTTAGGTAGCCAATTAATTGCTTTCTATTTTTAGTAGAGATGGGGTCTCGCTCTTGCTCTGGCTGGTTTCGAACTCCTGAGCTTGAGCGATCCACCTACCTCGGCCTCCCAGAGTGCTAGGACTACAGGCGTGAGCCACCTCGCCATGCCTGGTTTACTTTCTTACCTTTGGTCCCTAGCACATTGTCTAGCATATGGTAGGGACTGCATAAATACAGTTTTGAATGAGTTATCCTAGGAGCCCTTCTTAGAAGGGACAAATTTAGCATTGAGCTTCTTGCCTATTTAAGTCATCTTGCTTGATCCTGCTCTTACCTTTTCAGTCCCCACCTCAGAGACTTCTGGGCTCCCCGCAATGGGGCCTCCACCTCCTTCAAGTAAGGTTCCCAGGCCCCCACCTGTGGGGAGTTGTCCTGCTTTTGGTGTGGAGCCCACAAGTTTCCCAGTTGAATCTGAAGCTCTGATGGAGGATGTGCTGGGACCTTTGGAACAGGCATTGGAGGATTGCCGTGGCCACACGAGGGTAAGCCCTGGCACTCCAGAGGGTGGAGAGGGCTCCCAATCATAGCCAGATGTGGGTACAGCTCCCAAACGTAGGGCAGTGGCTATTAATTCTTTTAGTTATAGAGCTTTTCAGAATCTGCTAGGGCCTTCCCAGAAAAATGAATACAAGATTTCAGGAGGGTTCAGAGGACTTCAATAGAAGAGGCTTGTGGGAACAAGAGTTGAATTCAGCTCCCATTAGTGAACGGGTAACAGCCTGATTTTTCTGTACCTCCAAGCCATTCAGAGCAGATCCTGCTGATTTTGTTCTCAGGAAATGTATACTGTGCTCAGTCGGGAAGAAAGAAATCTCGTTTATAGTGTTTCCTAAGTCTGTGGAGGCAAGGGATCTATCTAAGGAATGTCTTAAAGGAAAAGAAGAGGGAGTGGCATGGTTATTTCACCTCTTTGGCTTTTAGTTTCCTTATTTGTGAAGTAACATGAGCTTCTGAGGGTCTGAGAAGCCTTTGAAACTTAAAAATTCTAACCATACATGCATTTTTCTTGGGAGGAGATCCATAGGTTTCATCAGGTTCTCAGTGGGTGCTGCTAACTTTTGGGTAAAGAACCAGAACTCTGAAGATGAAGTGTAAAATTCCTAGGCCAGAGAAAGCAGGTGCTTCCTACATGGTGCTGCCATCCCCTCCCCGTTGGGTTGGCAGCACTGAATTGGAGGGGGCTTCTGTCTCAGAAGCAGGTATGTGATGACATCAGTCGACGCCTGGCACTGCTGCAGGGACAGTGGGCTGCAGGGAAGTTGTCAATGCCTGTAAAGAAGAGGATGACTATACTGGTGCGAGGTATGGGTGGGTTCCCTGGTACAGCCTAAGTCCCTCATTGTCATGATTGGCTGAGCTGGAACAGGTGCTGAGATTTTGACTGATTGGGAGGGGAGGTATGAGAGCTGTTTTTTTTACCCCAGGCTGCTTGCTCAACCCCTCTCTTTCCTCAGAGCTTTCAAACCACCAGTGGGATGCAGCAGATGACATCCACCGCTCACTTATGGTTGACCATGTGACTGAGGTCAGTCAGTGGATGGTGGGAGTTAAAAGATTAATTGCGGAAAAGAGAAGCCTGTCTTCAGAGGAGGCCAATGAGGAGAAATCTGCTGCCACAGCTGAGGAGAACCAGACCACACCAGGCTTCCAGCAGGCTCCATAATCCTGTGGGTTCCCCAGACTCACCTGACACAATCTCCTATGCCTTGGTGTGGGAAGGCCTTTCACTTGTCTTCCTCTTACCACCAGGGAGGCTCTCTGTCTTATTCAGCCTGACTTACCTCTGTGGGAGAGGTTCCACCTGGGCCAGAGGGAGGTCATTTGTTACCCATTAACACATGCAATTCAATAAAAGCATCTCAGTGGTGGGCTTTGGGTAGGTAGGAGAGATAAGCCTTTCCCATGCCAAACTCGTCCCCTCTGGTGTCCTCAACTTCCCTGCTCACTGTGCACCCTGCAAACCTCTGTTCTTCCTCCACTCATCATGAAGGGCCTTGCTGGGCACGACCCAATTGCTGACTACCGCTTTCCCCAAAATTAAGACTGCAGAGGACATCCCTCACTGGGCAGAGCAGCCCCGTCTTTGGATGATTTCATTTCAGCCTGAGAACTGGCTCAAACAGCACGGGGAGACTTTTCCTTCAACAAAAAGTAAAGACAATCCTGTTTGCACTATATCACCCCTGGGGTGTGGGTGGGTGGGTGTGTGTGTGTGTATGTGTATATGTGTGTGCTACAGAGCTTAGAACCACATTGGGGTTTTTGCTGTGTAAACTGAAGGATAAAAAGAACAGATTACTGAGGTTTGGGATCATAACTTTTTCTGACCACACAAGCATTTGCCTCATATTGGCCTCCAACATGGACCCTAAAGCCTATTCTAACCCTTGGAGAACAGCAGCAGAGTGGAAAGGGACAGAGAGATCTTTTGCGGATATCTTGTGAGAAGGGAGGTTATAATGCTTTCAGTGTTGGAATAGGGGGACTAGTGAGAAGTAGAAAAGGCATGGGGGAAAGACTGGGGATGACTATAGGCAGGGATAGCACCTCTTTTCCAAAATCCTGCTTTGGATAGGGGAGGAGCTGCTGGGGAGGCTCAGTTCCAGGAATGCTGCTTCCTGGAAAGACAGGAACAGCCTGTGGCAGGGCCAGGCTATTGCTGTTTATGGCTTGGCAGCTTCAGTAGCCTGCCTCATTGCTGCTAAAAGTGAGCCTGGTAGAAGCTGGGAATGAATGAATCTGGGGCTCTCAACTATATGGCTGAAATGGGGAGATCAGCATTGAGGAGAACACTGGAGCCAAGGCATTTCTCTGAATGTTTACTAAGCAGCCAGAAGGTGACATACTCCATCCCCTACAGTCCCAGCCCCTAAGCATAGAGGGCTTGGGGTTGAGAGGAGTCCCTACAAACCAAAGAGAAAGCAGAGCCAAGGGCTTGGCAAGTTGCCCACTCCTATCCCTGGTCTAGCTGCCTCAGAACTAGAGGCCCAGAACCAAGAATCACTCCCTTCCAGATTAGATGAGGCCAGCTAGCCTTTGTATACCCCAGAAGAGGCGGTCAGCAGTGGCTGAGGGTCCTCTATAATTCCACACACACAGGGCCGTCTGCGCTGGGTTAGATGTCCATTTCAAATTGTGCATCATCTGGAGAGAGAAAAGGCAGGAAGACTGGTTGCTGGTCTGAGAGTCTACAGACTCACAGCATCAGTGCAGAAACCCCTCTTAGAAATGAACCCCCACTCTACTTCACAGGAGCATTTGAACTGAAAGGCTGGGGCAATTCTTTTTTTTTTTTTTGAGACAGAGTCTCACTCTGTTGCCCAGGCTAGAGTGAGTGCCGTGGTGTCAGCCTCGCTCACAGCAACCTCAAACTCCTGGGCTCAAGCGATCCTCCTGCCTCTGCCTCCTGAGTAGCTGGGACTACAGGCACGCGCCACCATGCCCAGCTAATTTTTTGTATATATATTTTTAGTTGGTCAATTAATTTCTTTCTATTTTTAGTAGAGACGGGGTCTCGCTCAGGCTGGTTTCAAACTCCTGACCTTGAGCAATCCACCCGCCTCGGCCTCCCAGACTGCTAGGATTACAGGCTTGAGCCACCGAGCCTGGCCTTGGGGCAATTCTTAATTCCTGCTTTTCTTACCGGGTATCTCTTCCTCTGTCTCCTTCTGCTCCTTCAGTTCCTCCAGCTTGGAGGGTGGGGCTGTTGGGGGAGTTGTGACCCCGGGAATCTGAGGGAGGCAGCAGGGGGGTGTCCGGGCAATGGGTGAGTTCTTGCACTCCAGCAGGAACTTTCGGTCGTAGATGATCCTGGTGCCTGTCAAAGGGTAGGGGCTAAGGTAAGACTCAGGAGTTTGGGTACAGAGTTGACTGGAGCCCCATACAGGACTTCTGGGAACTGGGGTTTGTGGGTGGTGGTGTCGCATTTCCCTGTGTATCAAAGGGCATCTGCTCTGCAGTCCTGCTAGGATCTTAACTGACAAGCAATTAAAATTCTTCCAGGCCTAAGATGTGGCTAAAAACCAGAAAGCAAGTGGGGCATCCCAGCTGGTTCAGGCAGGGGCTTTAGGTTTGGAGGAGCATCAGTTCTTGGCTCTAAGAAGAGCACCAAACTTGGAGCTCAGGTACTTCAGGCTACTGCTTTGGAACTTCCTTGCTTTGGTTCACAAGATGGGGCCTAGCCTTCCAGCCTCACTTGGATCAAGAAGCCAAATAGCAGTTGTGAAGGGTTTCATCCAGGGGTACTACCTGGGCTATTATCTCTTGCAGGGAGGAGCTGCGTTCCCAGTAAAACACAGGGACATGCTGTTCTTATCCTGACCGCTCCCAAGTCCCATAAGGCTCTGCCTAGCCCAGAAGAACTTGGCCTGTGAGGTGTCCTCAAAAGGCCCCACCCTGTTCTCTCCCCTCCCCTCCCACGTGGCAGGAATCTCTGGGTCGGGAGCCCAGTAGCTCGTGATCCCAGGCTGCTGGCCCAACCAAACAGCCTCCAGCCAGCTGCACGTAAACGGAGCACCCACCCCCAACTGCTCCAGTTTTGCATCACCCGGTGCTTGCTGAGGCTACACTCAGGGGCCTCGGCTCCTACACCAGGAGGCAAAGTCGCTAGGGGTGGGAGCATGTGCAAGGCGCCCAGAACCCAGACCCCTGAGGGATTACAGCCACATACCCAAAAGCTAGGCTATGGCCTTACTGCATCACTTCAAGGTTTTTGGGAACTGAGCTTTGGCTCCAAAGATCCTCCCCCAAAGGTACAAGCAGCAGAGGGGCCTGCGCACGCGTCCAAGGCCCGCAAATCCACACCCCCGCCCCACGATAGCACGAACGCGCTGGTTTGCCCGCAGCCTGCAGACCCCGGCCCGGCCAGCTGACCTCCCGGGGTAGTGGCGTATAGCGTGCCCCCCGGCGTGGTGCTGTAGCAGTCGGGCAGCCGGTTCCGACCCCCGGGAATCGGGCAGCTTGTGGACGTGGACATAGCGAGCAGAAGCAGGAAGGTAACCAGCTGGTGCTGAGGTCGCGGAGCACGGCTCAGTCTGAGGCGGACTCAGCCGACCACGTGCAGCCTCGGGCAACACTAGGACGACGTCACGCCCGGGGCGGGCCACGTGCCGTCATTCAACCCGGTGGCCCCGCCCTACCCGCTAGGGACCACGCCTTGGCTCAGAGAAAGCTGGAAAGGGTCTGAGTCCCAGGCCTAGCACTGAACAACCTGTTTACAGGTGGGCATTGGGGGCAGGTGAGGGAGGGCAAGTGTTGCTGTCCAGTATTTACTCATCCATTCCTTGCAGCAGTTTGGACAGTAAAGCACGGTTATAGCCAAAGTCATGCATTCTCTAGGAGAGGAAGCTGGGAATCAAACCTGAGTGCATCTGATTCCAGGGCCTGTACCCTTTCAGCACAGCTGTATACTGCCTTCCATAAGCAACAATAGTATAGGGTGAAAGGCACCTAGAATGGCCTGGAGCACAGCAGGAAGGGGAAGGTCAGGGAGGGCTGGGCGGCTTTCTGAAGAAGGAATACCTGTACTAATTTAATTAAAAGATAAGTAAAAGCTGGGGGGTAGGGGAAGTTAACATGAGGCATCACCAGTGGGGAAGCTTGTCCACTGATCTCTGCAACTAAGGAAGGGGGGGGGAAGAGGGCCAGCGGTGATGAGACCTTAGTCTTTAGCTTTCAGAAAAGGAAAGTCGGAGAGAATTTGGCCTTGAAGATAAGATTTTTTGATGTAGGCACAAAATGATAGGCCAGAGACATGGTGGAAGAGTTAAGTACTACGTCTAGTACCTATACACACTGAAAATCTTGACTTCATACAGTTGTCCTGTGTTTGGCTTCCTCAAAATCAGTACTGCCCCATTCCCACCCCCCAAAACTAAGTGGGCTATTTGCATGCATTTACCAATATGACCTCAGTTGACTTCATATTTTCCCTTACCTCTAATTTCTTTACTCATTTTTTAAAAATTGTATTTTATAAATCAGTGCTTCTCAAACTTTAATGTGCATATAAATCACGTGCAGATCATGTTAAAATGAGAATTCTGATACAGTAGGTCCGTGGGGAGATTCTGGATTTTTAATACAATCCCAGGTAATGCAGACGCTTCAAGTCCTCAGAATCACATTTTGGGTAGCAAGGGTATGTATATTTTCTACCCCCCCAAAAGGTTTTTGAGTCTCTTACAAAATGGTACATGCCTAAATAAAGTGTTTTTAGCAGTGCTGGAGAGTAATAATAAGAGGATTATGGGTGGGAGTGAGGGAAAGGGAGATAAGTTTGGATAATTCTCAATCTTTTGGCTTGAGAGTCTTGGTGGCTAAGTAGTCTCAACTAATACAATAGGGAAATTAAGAAGATGGGCATATTATTGCTTTGCAAGTGCAGGGGGAGAACCCTGGGTTAGTGACTTCAACTTGGGCGTAGTGAAATCCAAGAGAGTGGGATGAGATCACTGGGGAAAAGATACAGTGTAAGAGGAGGCCTGGGCACATCAACGTTTATTTAAGGGGTAGTAAAGAAACAGGATTCACCAAAAGAGACTGAGAAAGACCAGTTTAAAAAAGGAGGAGTAGGAGAGAAGTGTCAAAGGTTTTCAGAAAAGATCAGTGTGGAAGTGAGGTCTTCCTTCCACTAATCTCTACTACAAAACAGCAGCAGCAATTACTACTATAATGACTACTGCTTGCAGCTAACTTTTCTGGAGACACTGTGTGCTATAAGGGCTGGGAACTAGGTATTTGGCTTTAGAGAGAAAACCAGATTCATTATCCATGCAACCTGGATGAAGAAACAAGAGTTTAAATCAGAGGGCCAATACTATTTCCCCATTAGAACATGGAAGCTGTAAAAACAAAATATGCCCAGGCCCTACCCCCAGAGATGTGATTAAACCTATAAGGAAATACCAGGTCTCTGCTACCAGACACATTGCTCTGGACTCACGCCAATACTATTAAGATAAAACAGGAATGTGAAAAGTAATTACAAAATAGGTTTGCAATCAGATCACCTGATTTATGACCTTGTTTTCCAAATTAGGTCTTGAAGCCCAGGCTTATGGCCTTTATGAGAGGTGGTTTTAACACACTTAAGTTTTTGATACTTAAAACCACCTTTGTCTCACCCATTGCCTACAGGAGAGAGAGGGTGAAGGTGAAGGAATCTGCCTGTTGGCTAATGACAAATCACTGAGGATGAATAGAAAATGCAGCATTATCAGAACCCCTCACCTCAGAACAGAGTCCATTGGGAGGATATCACAACCAGCCACACTTTTTGGTAGAAGTGCTTCTTGCTAGTCAGAGAACAAGATGTTCAGCAGCTGTTTTCCTACAGGCTTGTTTGCCTCTTCCTGGGTTTACACATGGTCCAAAGGTCTTAAAACAGTTGGATAGAACCACCTATACTAAGTACTTCTTTTTGTTTGGCTTGAAACTATAATGTGACCAGCCTTTCCCATTCTATAAGCTAACTCAAACCAAGGATGGTCTCCTCTTGCACTAGTATTGAGGTTTTAGAACAGGATTTGGCCAGAATCTACATGAACAGATGGAAACTGTAGTTTCAAGTCCTGAGATTTCTTACCTCTGATTAGGAGAGGCCACCATTGGCTGTCCAACTCTCTTCTTCGGTCTGGTTAGTTGAGGTGATGGGATTTCCCCTTTGAGAGCAGGGACTGAAGAAAGCAGACTGGCCTATAAAAGGGCAAGTCAGCACACTGTAGCCACAATAGGTTTAAAGGGTCTTAAAACATCAATAATTTTATTGTGTGGTAGAATTTTATTACATGGAACACTATTTGAAATAAGTGGGTCCAGAAACCTTGATGATATAGTTTTATTCCTTAAAAGAGCTATTATTCTCTTGGGGTTTGATCTATGCCATAGCAAGATGTTTCTTAATGACTTGAGGGCTCACTATGGATATGCAAGGTTTTCTTCTGCCTCCACTAAAATCTCAGAATCAATACGGGCTTCCACAACATCGAGCTTTCGACTCCTTATCAGGACCAATGCTAGGGACTCTCAAACCACAGCACTGTAAACATTCTAATGGTTTCCAGTATTCCCATACGTTATATTCTCGTTCATAAGAAAAAGAAGAAAACCTGTGTTAGAACTAGAAGACTCTTTTGAGTTCATTTAAGTTCAATTTCATTTTCAGATGAGGTAAATGAAGCCCAGAAATGTGAAATGACTTGTATAGGGTAATAAAGCTTCAGTGGCAGAAATGAAAATAGAATTTAGGCTTCTGACTATAGTTGTTCCATTGTATCCACGCTTCCTCCCCCCATATCCCTTGTATATTTTGAAAGTAATTGAGTTCTTACCTGAGCTAGGTTTTATCCAATGTTGAAGTTGGTAAAATAGTAGTAAAGTAATGCCAGGAAGAGGCAGGCAGAGGAGAGATTATAGCAGGAGAAATGAGTTTGGGAGTTAGCTACTGGGATCCAAATAGTCAGAAAGAAAGGAAGGAAGTGCTTGTAAGAGGGAAGGGAAGATAGCATCCCAAAGAACTATTCCCAACCGCACAACTGCTGTTTCTTCCCAATTGTCCTAAAAGTTCCTCACTTTTGCCTCCTTTCCCTTCATGGATTTTTGTTCCTGACCTGAGATAAAATTTCTCATTCTGTTGTCCTCAAGGTGCAGAGTATGAATTTAAGGGCTCCTCCAGACAGTTAAAATATACTGTAGATAGTTAAGATAGAATAAAACTCACCTTTTTGTCTCGCTGAATAATTTACTAAATATTATCTCTCATTAGTGTTTATTTCATCAAGAGTAGTTTCATTCATTTCACTAATTTTAGGTAATTTTTTGGTTGTTAGTGGTAAGTGGAAACAACAATATATGTAGGTGATCCAAGGGGGTCTTTTGTTCCCCCCCCCCCACAAAGGTCAGCGGGCCTCCTGAGAATACTTTATGTGGTTATTAATCACTACAAAGGCAGTAGCTTCAACACCAGTGACATTTTCCAAATCCATTCAAAATAGAGAATACAAATGAGCTTAAGGAAGTTTTTTTTATATGTAAGATGATATGGAAGACAAAAGAACCAGGTTAAGTCTAACATAAAACAAACATGGTGGCCAGGTGTGGTGGCTCAAGCCTGTAATCCTAGCATTCTAGGAGGCCAAGGCAGGTGGATCGTTTGAGCTCAGGAGTTCGAGACCAGCCTGAGCAATAGCAAGACCTCGTCTCTACTAAAAAAATAGAAAGAAATTAGCTGGACAACTAAAAAATATATAGAAAAAATTAGCCGGGCATGGTGGTGCACGCCTGTAGTCCCAGCTACTCAGGAGGCTGAAGCAGGAAGATCACTTGATCCCAGAATTTGAGGTTGCTGTGAGCTGACGCCACGGCACTCTAGCCGGGGCAACAGAGTGAGACAGTCTCAAAAACAAAACAGAACAAACATGTTTTGTTGATCTGTCTGATCTGACTCTGGCTTTAGGACCTGGACAGAGAAGATTAAGAATTTCTGTTGGCATAAGAACAGAAAAGCACTGCTAGTATGCTGCTGCCTCTAGTTACTACTCTTTTTCCGTGCATTCTCCTTTGACTTGATATGTTTTGGCTTTTCTATCAGCCTCAAACATTTTCTTTTCTTTTTCATATTGCCTATAGGTAAGACCAGGAAATTCAGCTATATTAAAATACAAATAAGTTGATGACTATAATTTTCAGTGAGATAACTTCTCCTTCTTTATTGCGTCAGATTCTTGGCATAGCCTATGGTTTGTCCAAAACAACCCAAACCAGTGTTCCTGTGTTTAGCTTGTTAAACATACTGGCTCTTCATACTTGGGGCCATGGAACTAAGCCCACAATAAGTCACATATCTATTAACATTACTCAGCTGATTCAACAATACAACAGAATGACAGGAGTCATCCCCCCCTTATGTCTTAATTCAAAACTTAAAACACCTATAACCAAATGAATCTTTTAGATTAAAAAAAAAAGTCAGGAAGCACGAAAGGAAGCTGAAGTTGATGATTTAGTTGTTCCTCAGTTTGTTTAGTGTCATCTGATTTAAATCCATTTATTCTTATTGACAATCTCATGATTTATAAAGAGCAAAACCTATCAGTGACCTATCTGCTAAAGTTAGGTAAAACACATTGCCAGGGCTTGAAATTTCTCACACATAAAATGATATGGAAGACAACAAGGGAACAAAGAATGTTTAACACAGAATAAATAGATAACTAGTCTTAAAAGTGCTTTTTCAAGGCAGTCTAAGAATGGACTCTGAAGTGTAAAATGTGAGAAGCCTGTTACAAATAGAGTATTAACGATCTGGTTCGTTATGATGTGGATAGGGTGGTACCTGCATGACCACTGAAAGGATCACACCCCACTTCTAAACACTGTTCATCTTTTTATTGAATATTCTGGTAAATATTTCACATTAATACAGGCTACATTAAGTAGAGCCACTATATGACAAGAAATTTACTCAACTTTTTCCTTTTAAGTATGTAAACAATTATACATGTATTTACCACCCTACAAGGTTGAAATATGTAATCAATTAATTCTCGTCTGCATACAAGTAGCATTCAGTATGTTTAGCCAAAAGCACTAAGTTCATCTGATCTTAAGTTCAAAATGGCTAAACTAACCAAAGAACATAATCAGGTGGATAGGAATCAGTTTGTTCTTATACAATGGACAATCAAATTTCCATTGCTCAGAGAAAATTTCTTAGTTAGGCACATTAAAAAAAAAAAATCCCCAGGGTTCTTCCAAAGTCATAGGTTTCTCAAACAAGGCTAAAGAATTAAGACCTTCTAATTTAGTTGACATATTTGAGATGCATGTTTCCAATATGAGGTGCCCACGTGCCAGGCCAAATCTGAAAAGGGGGAGGAAAAATTGGAATTTCTAATTAGGAATCTTTAGACATTTACAAAATGAATATATAAATGCAATGGCAATTCACTGTTTCTGCCTACGAAGAATACACATACATGAAATAAAATGTTTAGTAGCATCATCTTGATATTGAAAAACTTAATTCAGATTAACATGGTTGGTTCATGACTTTTGACATTCAGAATTTGCACTACCCACAGAATTAAAAGAAGGACATGACAAATCTGAAAAATAAAAGAGCATTAAGCCCATTTTACCTGTTGGGCATCAGTGCATTCAGCAGAATTTTGGATAACTTTTATCATAGGATTCCAAGCAGGATCTGGATTATGAAGTCCATTAAACAGAGGGCCTCCTGGAACATCAGCAAGCTGAGGATGAGAGGGTATTATGGTTCCTCCATACATGGAAATTGGCAGTCCCTAAAACAGGAAAAAAAGGTTTAATCGTAACATTTTTATAAATTATCCCACAATACCAGCTTAAACCTCTCCAATTTCCCTCATTCAAAGAACTCCAGGGCTAGGCATGCTGACTCACACAGGAGGATCACTGAGATCAGGAGTTTGAGACTGGCCTGGGCAACATGGCAAGACCCCATCTCTAAAAAAAGTTTTAAAACTAGCCATGTGTGTTGGCACATGCCTATGGTCCACTGAAGCAGGTAGATGGCTTGAGCCCAGGAGTTTGAGGTTGCAGTGAGCTATGATGATGCCACTGTACTCTAGCCTGGGCAACAGAGCAAGACCCTGTCTCTAAAATAAACAAAGAACTCTAGAGGATCCTGTAATATAGCATGGCAGTGTTGAGAAAGCAAAAGTCTTTATCTGTATCCACATTTTTCAACAAGGAAGAAGAAAAAAAAAACTAACTAAATTCAATATCAAGTCATCAAAAAATTTCCCATACTCCATATCTGATGAAAACATTTGACTGGGCACGGTGGAGTTCGAAACCAGCCTGAGCAAGAGCGAGACCCTGTCTCTACTAAAAATAGAAATTAATTGGCCAACTAAAAATATATAGAAAAAATTAGCTGGGCATGGTGCCACATGCCTATAGTCCCAGCTACTTGGGAGGCTGAGGCAGAAGGATTGCTTGAGCCCAGGAGTTTGAGGTTGCTGTGAGCTAGGCTGATGCCACGGCACTCTAACCCATGCAACAGAGCGAGACTCTGTCTCAAAAAAAAAAAAAAAAAATTAATACCCTCAACTTTCCCATATTTTAGTTTCACTAATAAAGCATGTGGTAAGAACAAAAAAAGGAATTCTACGTGATTACTTCCAGCCATAATCTGGCTTTATGGTAGCCAGAAAACTGTCAGAACAGACAAGAATGCATCAGAGAGCTCATGGCCAACTGTTTAGAGAGGCAGAGGCCTCCTTCAAAGCTGTGGCAGCAGAACACAAATCCCTCAGATATTTTATAGGTGGATAGGGACATCTTCAGGATGGCTTGAGGACAAACTAACTGTCGACAATACTACCCACTCTTGAAACTGAGCAAAAGATCTGGCAAAGTCGCAGAAACAAAAGGGAGAATTATTTCAATACAAACTATTCCTTAACATGTGACTACATTGGCTAGCAAAGTGTCAAACAAGTTAAAATGATGTTTGTCAACTCACTTTAGAAAAATCCACAAAACCGCTTGCCATAGGCTGATGAAAAATGTTAGAGGGGGCTACCATTCCAGAATCATCTCTCTCCATTGGTTGATGCTGGGAGAATGTGCTTGGGTCTGATAATTGTTGATGCATTGGATGGTTTCCTATCACAGATTGCGACCAACCTGATAAGCCTTCTAGAAAGAAGAATTGAAAACAGTGTTTGATATTTATTTATATAAAACAATAAAACATTACCACTCTATTCCTTTTTCATACTAAATGTGATCAAAATCTTTTCTCTGAAGAGCTCAGGCATTCACCACAATCTTACAAGCCAAAAAAACAAGTTCCTGAAAAACTGGGTGAAGTCCCTTGAATACCTCACTCTACCTTGTCTTTCAAAAGATTAAGTGCTCTCTGAAGGAACTCAAATGATTGTTTAAGAGGGAAAGGACGCTCACTTTGAATCTTTTATTTATGATCAACTCTATATATCATCCCTGAAATTCCAGAACTGAAATTCCAGACCCTGAGATTGGATTGGACTTCTCATAAGTATAAATACCCTTCCCTGAATGTTAAGCATAGGAACTAAGTTTTGTTTGTTTGTTTCTAAAAAACTAAGTTTTAATGGCAAACTCGTAACTTGAGATATCCTTCTAGAGAGAGGGCAAGGTAATTGTACCTGACACAGCGTTGACACCAAATGACCAGATTCCACTGTGTCCAACAGGAGCAACAAAACTGGTCCCCACGGGGGCTTGTGCAACAGACCCTCCTTGCCGAATCCGGGCCAGTCTCTCTGTTCCAATTGGAGGAGGTATTTTTCGATCCTGACTGGCAGTGCCTCCTTTTGGTTGGCCCAATGTTGGTGGGGCAGAAGTGGCTGAAAGAGGTGAAGATGATCCCGAAGAAACAGATGGAATAGGAGAGTCACCTGGTGGCAAAATATTTCTCTATTGTTTTATTACATACAAAAACTTAAGAACATGAGAAGCCTTGTTGGAAAGATCTATTCCACAACATAGGTTCTGTAGAGAAATATTTCATTTTATAAGAGCATTCAAATGAAAATATGTAATTCTATAAAATTAGCCTAGACTACTTCTGCCTATATTAACCATAAAACAAAGTCTAAAACATTTTTTCCTGATTGAACTGAACAAGGCTAGAAAGGAAAAAGGCCATGTTTACTTTTACTCTAGCTCTAAATAATCTTCTCAAAACATATGTCACATTTTAAATTAACTAAAATGTGGCAATGTTCCCATAGTACCAAGCATATTGTATGTAAAACAGGTAGTAGCCCTCTATACTTATTAGTTCGTTCCTTTTTTTTTCTACAGCCTTTTTCTTTCCATAAAGAAGAAACATTAAATGTTAGCAAGGGATTGTAGGCTTAATTCAGACCTTTGTTTCTTAATGGTACTCTTAGGTAATTTGGGTAGCTCTCTTTGTCAAAACATCCAGTATACTGACTACCTCCTGATGCTCATTAAAAAAAAAAAATCAAATCCTGTTCAATTCCACATACTTAGGCTATTCTAAATACTGAAATAAATAAGTCAGAACAAAGGAATACTTTTACTTATAAATGGCAATAATGTAGTTTCATAAAATAAATGAGAAATCATACCAAATTAACCATAAATTCAGCTTCTTTTCATATTTAAGAAATAATGTCACAGCACTGCCCCCAAAGGGTCCTTTTGTAAAACTACTTATAGTACCTCCTTTCTTGATCCAAGTCCCAATGCAAACATTTCTGGCTTGGAATAGCTTGACCCTTTCTCTCAAGTTTTCTATCCTACAAATGATTGACAATTTTTTGACATGACTGCAATACAAACCTTGGTATCTGCCTACCGTTTAGTTTACTAATGTTTAAAACATAGTGTTCCCTGAAATAAATGGTTTAGTAACTTATTCAAAACTCTTTGGGAAGAGTTCCTCCAGGATTCCTACATGAGTTTGAGGCGCTTGTCCAAGGATGGGGAGAAAAATGTTGTCTGTTGAAACTAGGAGTCCCAACAGGAGCTGGCCCTTGCAGGAAAACCCTTGTTCCTGGTATGCCGGAAAAACTTGTCAGAGGAGCAGAAGTGGAAGATGGGGAGCTGCCTGATGGGTCAATGGATGGTAACCCTGAAATAAAACATGTCCAAGACATCCAATTAGCCAAGGCTTTAAAATTGAAAGTTTGAGGTTTACTTATTCCCTTTTGAAAAGGAAGACCGCATGTGGCTCGTTTTTGTGGATCGCAGCAAAAATAATCCATTTATGTGATACTGTATTGGCCAAACCCTTTTTTTTTTTCTTACAATCCAGAAGAGTATCACCAAACAGCACTAGATATAGAAAAGTGAACCCAATGGCAGTCACCTGTAGTAATATTTTGGACAAATCTCAAAGCTTTTAATTGAAGAAGACATGAAATGAAAACATATTGTAATAAAGTGGTACCCATCAATAACTTCTTTTGTGGTAAATCTCAAAGTACAACTTTTCATCTATATAACTAGAGTCATTTCCAATGAAAGATGAGTAACAAAATCTACCAACGTTTCCTTTCTGACAAGGAGGAAAAGCATACTATGAAACTAAGGATAATTGCAGTAGTCTATCTGATAAAAAAAGTCAACAATTACAAAGTATATCAAAGCTTCTATCTAGTTTCTATAAACCTGAACTTAGCCATCTTCTCAAATTCCATTTATTTCTCTGGAGAATGTATTAGGAAAGGGGACAAGGGCCTGGAAAAGGATTATAGGTGCTTATTTCAGGAAAAAATAGTTAACATCAGCATCAAAATTGTCAAAACTTATCTCAGGCAGATCTTATTTTCAAACAGTTTTATTTCCCCATCATTTTTTTTTTTTTTTTTTTGAGACAGAGTCTTGCTTTGTTGCCCAGGCTAGAGTGAGTGTCGTGGCGTCAGCCTAGCTCACAGCAACCTCAAACTCCTGGGCTCAAGCAATCCTTCTGTCTCAGCCTCCCGAGTAGCTGGGACTACAGGCATGTGCCACCATGCCCGGCTAATTTTTTCTATATATATTAGTCAGCCAATTAATTTCTTTCTATTTATAGTAGAGATGGGGTCTCGCTCTTGCTCAGGCTGGTTTTGAACTCCTGACCTTGAGCAATCTGCCCACCTCGGCCTCCCAGAGTGCTAGTATTATAGGCATGAGCCACCGCGCCCGGCCCCCATCATTTTTATAAAACAATTTTGAGATGTAATTCGCATACGATATAATTCACCCATTTAATATTGGGGTTTTAGTATATTGACAGGATGTGCAACCATCATGACAATCAATTTTAGACTATTTTTGTCTCCCTTAAAAGAAACTCCATACCCATTACCTGTCACTTACTGTCCTTCTCACTCCCATATCTCCGCTTCTAAGCAACTGCTAATCTACCTTTTGTCTCTACATGTAGATTTGCCTATTCTGAACATTTGGATAGCTTGATGTGTTTTCTACTTATTGCAGACTTTCATTATGGTGCTAGGCAACTATTACCTTGTGATCTTTTCTGAAAAAAAAATAAATAAAAATAAAATTATAGTTTTAGTGCTAACAAAAGTAGATGTTAGCTAGGGTAGTGAGAATTCTGAATGTGGGTTTAAAAACTTTAAAGTTATACAGCTCAGTGGCTTTAGTATATTTACAGAATGGTGTATTCATCACCATAATCAATTTTTGAACATTTTATTATCCTAAAAAAAACCCTGTACCCCTTAGCCATCACCCTCTCTCTCCCTGCAATCTCTCCATCTTAGGTAACACTAATTTACTTTTTTTGTCTCTATAGATTTGCTGATTCTAGACATTTCATATAAATGGTATCATACAATATTTGGTCTTTTGACTGGGTTCTTTCACTTAGCAAAATCATTTCTAAGTTCATCCATGTTATAGCATGAATCAGTACTTCATTTCTTTTTATTGCCAAATACAAAAATATTCTGTTCTCTAGATATACTACATTTTATTTTCTTATCAGTTGATGGACACTGGGTTATTTCTAATATTTGGCAGTTATAAATAATGCTTCTATGAACATCTAGTGTACCAGTTTTTGTATAGAATAGGTCTTCTTTTGCGTAAACTTAGGAGTGAAATTACTGGAGCATATGGTAACTCTATGTTTAGCTTTTTGAGGAACTGTGAACTGTTTTTCCAAAGGGGCTGTACCACTTTACACTTCTACCAACAGTGTATAACGGTTTCAATTTCTCCAGACTCTTCCCCATCTTCTTAAGTATTTTCTTCTTACCTGAAAACTAGAAGAGCAAACTATTTCCATGAAAGAAGAGCATTAACAAAAGAAACCAGAGAGGCAATATAGGAATAGGGCCAAGCTTACTGATCCTGGGCCCTAGAAAGAAGGTCAAGGATGAATGCTTTCTATTACAGCCTAGGCACTTCACCCTGGAGCTTCTCAAAATCTGTTCCAGTTTCCCAAAATGAAAAGTTATAATATTTTGGAGCATAGATAGTCCTATGCAGGTTTATATTTCTATTTGAAAGATGATATAACAGCTATGTTTTCCTGAAAAGTAAATGAAAATATATCTGAAATGAAAGCTAAGGCTATGCCATATCTATAACTCACAAATAATTTTAATAATAAACAACATAGATCAGTTTATAATTAGCAAAAAAGGCAGCATGGGCTATGGTGCAGTTTTCCAACTGGCATAGAAATGCCAAGTGGCAATAAGGTTCCTTTTTTTTTTTTGAGACGGAGTCTTGCTCTGTCACCTGGGCTAGAGTGCCATGGCATCAGCCTAGCTCACAGCAACCTCAAACTCCTAGGCTCAAGTGATCCTCCTGCTTCAGCCTCCTGAGTAGCTGGGATTACAGGCACATGCCACCACACTCAGCTACTTGAACTCCTAATCTCAAGCAATCCTCTCACCTCCGCCTCCCAGATTGCTAGGATTACAGGCATGAACCACTGTGCCCAGCTGGCAATAGTGCGCTTCTTACCCCCATTATGGGTCAGCCACATTTCTAATTTGTTTTTCAGAATAGTGCAGATTGAATGACAATTTGGCTCTTAAACTCTGGAAAATACATTCTGGTTCTTCAGATATCTCTAAGTCAAAACTGGCCTTATAGCTATCTTTATCTTTCTGATGAGGCTTCAGCAACTAATTTCTAATTTTTAGGAACCAATAGCTGAATCTAAGTTGGTCTTTTAAAAATAAGAACCTATAAATGACTGGATCTCTTCAAATAGCTACATAAAATATTAATAATATAGAGATTATTAAGCAAGGTAAATCATGGTCTGGTGCCTAAACACCTTTGCAACTTCAATTTTTAAAATCTGAGAACTGTAAACAATCGCTATAATTTAAAAAAAAAAAACCTGTAAATTTGGAATCCTTAAAGTATCCCATGAGCCCTTTTTATTAATCCTCTGACACCAATTCTAAGAAAATGGACTGCCATAAGGTAGAACCTCCTTATTATGAGAGACAGAAAGATCACAGAGAAAATATAAAGCAGTTCATTGTATATTAGTGATTTACCTATAGCTCCTCTTTTTGTCTACTCTATCAGCATCATAAAGGATCTTTACTATTTATAATACACTCTAATTTTTTTTTTTTAGAGACAAAGTCTTACTCTGTTGCTCAGGCTAGAGTGCAGTGGTATGATCATAGCTCACTGTAGCTTTGAACTCCTGAGCTCAAGTGATCCTTCCGTTTCAGCCTCCTGAGTAGTCAGGACTACAGGTCCATGCCACCATGCTCAGCTAATTTTTTTTCTTATTTTTTGTAGTTCTCACTATGTTGCCCAGGCTTCTTAAACTCATGGCCTTAATCAAGCAATCCTCCTGCCTCAACCTCCCAAACTGCTGGGATTACAGGCATGAACCACCACTCCTGGCCTCATTTATTTAAAATCATGCATTAGGTACAAATGTTTTATTATTTTCTTGGAAGATTAAATTAGGCTGTAAGAGCCCCAAACTGAGCTACACCAATAGTTAATAAATAACTTACCAACTGGACTAGTAGAAACTCGCTGGGAAGGTGGTCTGAAGCCAGGTGCCTTCGAATTGTCAGGGTGCACATTTTCCAAGTGTCCAAGTACAGAGTTACCCAGGAACGCTGACTGAACAGTGAAAGAGGCATCTGCAGCGACTCGTGAAGACAGTGGACCATCTCCCCATCCCTGGTTTGCTGGTACCTGACTGCTATCAAAAAGACTGCTGAAGTGATTGAAAAGTGTGGCTGGGCCAAACGTAGGTGGCAAAGATTTATTTGCTGGGTTTATGTGCATCTGAGAACCATTCATAATGTTCATGGCTGAAGAAAGCTGCACTGCAGCTGGTGGGCCTTGAGGTGCTGTTAAAGGAACTGGATTTGTAACAAAAATAGACTGGGGATCCTGGTGTATAGTTGCATTTGGTACCACTGAGTAAAAAGAACCTCTGGGCTGCATTCGATGAGAAACTCGAGGTGCTGGTATAGCTAATTGAGGTAAATTATTGGTGTCCTGATTATCAGTAGCAACCAATCTGGGTGATGCCAAAGTCAATGGAGCAGGCTCTGAGTTAGATGCAAAAGGCATTGACATAGGACTTAAATCAGACACATTTGATGGCTGTGCCTCCTCCTGTGTGTTACTGGAAGGAGGAGTGGGACTACTGGATGGGTGAGTTTCTGGAGCTCCTGAGGTGTTGCTGGCAGAGCTATTGCAACTATTTGCAGTTGAAGATGGGATACATAGGTTTGCCATGGGCTGGTCCTGTGTGGACACTTTCTCTTTGGTGGGTGGCACGGCAGAGAAAGACTCCATCTTTTGTGAAGAAAGCTGTGCTTGAGGAGTACTTGCAGGTAGAAATGTGGTAGGAACTTGCCCACTAGTGATAGGTGCCGAGGAGACAGAAGGCAGGGAACTACAAGTGCTTGTCACAGAAGAGATCACTGTCGCTGGAGGACTTGTCTTAGGCACACAGGCAAACAACTGCTTTCTGACTGATGAAGGAGTCCGGGTATTAGTCACACACATTTGCTGACTTGCAGCAACTACAGAAGAGACAGTGATAGGACAACTGGCAGTAGCTAATCCAGCAGGCTCTGAGGGTAAAACAGTCCCATTCTGGTTAGGTAGACGGCTTGTATTATTATGCTTTGGAGAGCTATTTGTGTTTCCAGGATTCACAGGTCTTACTGGGAATGGTCCCCACGTGTTAGGAGAAGGTGAGAAGGTTCCTCCAAACTGGGCCATGGGTAAGCGAGGATGCCGAATCTGTTGCATAGTTTGAGCAGCCAGCAGGGCAAAATGAGGATGGGGATAAGCTAAAGGTAGAGAAACTGGGAAAGAAGAACGTACATTTGTTGGAACATTCTTATTAAGTTTATTAGTGGGCTGGAACGTAGATAATGTTGTTGCCTGTGAAGTTACAAGAGTTGGAGCACCCAAGGGAAATGCATTTTTACTGGAAGCTGCTGTGGTACCTACTCCAGATGAGAAGTTAGCATGAATGGATTTGGTGCTGGCAGGTGTTCTGATATGATTTTTAGGAATCAAGTCTTCCAATTCCTTAGCAGGATCTTGAATAAGTGCATTGATGAGTTGAACTGCATATCTTGTTGATTCTGTACCGCCCCTGAGGAAAAAATAATAAAAACATAAAAAATCCAGATAATGTTACCATCAAATAAAATTCTTAACTGTACCTTATCTAACCAAAGTATGCTTCTTATAAATTATAATTTTTATTCAGAACTAGCAACATACATATTTCACAATTACCTTATTGTGATCATTCTCTCTCCATTTTTATCTTTTTGCTTATCCACATCAATGTGGGCACCAGTAACATCTTGTATTGCAGTGATGTTGCATCCTCCTCTTCCCATTATTCTGGATACCACTGAGGCTGGAACAGATAATTTCTTTGACCTATAAAATGAAAACTTACATATGAGCTTATGAAATTAAATGTCTATGAATAGTAAATGTTAAAGACATATCAGTAAGTATGTTCATGAGCATCTATAGAATATTATTCAAATCTTAATAAAGGAAACTCTTAAAATTAAATGGGCTGGGTTTCTTTTGTTTTGTTGTTCTTATTTTTCTGATTGGTGCTGGGAGTTGTCATCACATTGGCCCTTTTTCAGAAACTGACCTCTTTTACCACATTGAATTTAATTTAATAAAGTTAAAAATTCCATTGCCATTTCAAATAAAAATTATATTTAAATCACTCATAATCTAAGCATTCAAATCTGCCCAAAATATCACATATCAACTAAGCTGCAACAGCCATATGTGCTAACTTTTTCTAAATTATAATAATGAATACCATATTATTAAAATCCACATAGAATAATATATGCTAGCACATTCATTTTAAACCAATATCAACAGCTCATACTTAGTAATAAAAAATAAAGCCTCAGGTCAATGATGAGCTGGCATGTATTCTGAATCTAAAGTTGATTATTAGTACTGTAGCTCTAGAATTACTGAGACCTGAAAAAAATACCAAAAACAAAAACAAAGAAAGCCTCATATTTAAAAAAGCAACTCACAGGTAATCCAAAAAAGCCACCATTGCTTGTGTTATATAAAATATGCATGCAAAATTTATACATCGCTTCTATTAATAATTTTGCTTTAGCATATTCTGGATTTAGTACAGCACTGCAGTTTAAAGCAATAACACATCCAAATTATTCATTAATTAACTAGGTAACCATTTCACAAGAGAAGGAGAAAGTTTATGAAAATTAAAAAAGATGAGACTAATTCTACTTACCTCCGTACAACTTCTTTCCACCCTTCTTCTCTTTTTTGGCCCCTTTTAGGACTAGTGAGATTCAGCTTTATGTTTGGAGAGCTTAATGGCAATGACACTGACTTGTAGCTTGTTGACAAGGAATTAGGATTCACTTCACCTTCAACTCTGAGAAGAGAAAAATATTAAGTCCAATAAAAGATAAATTTTAAGATAGAAACTCAAGAGAGTATTCCTTTACGGACAAAGTTATGCTGAAATATTTCAATTAAAATTTGGCATATCAACTAATGAACAAATCAGATAAATAGAAATAGAGCAAAGAGTCCATAGTACTTTAATAGTAAAATGAATTCCAAGGCCAAAAATTAGACCATAATCAATAAAAATTATATAGTTAGATAAAAATCAAGCATGCTAATATTTTCAACTTCAGACTATGAATCTTATAAAAATTTCTAATAATCTCACTTCCTAAGTAGCACATGATGTATGTATAATAATCTCACTTCCTAAGTAGCACATAACATGGGCAAATTTCAGTTTTGAATATTAAAGACAGATAACATGGTAGACTTAAATTGTTCAACACAACTTGTTCTTGGATAAGGTACTTCAAATTCTTGTGCCAGGCATGAAGAAGGAAAGGTGAATGTAAAGTTAACAAATCAGAAAAATTTACCGTGTTTGAGTTTTGGAAGTGGCGGTACTCATCTTTTCTTCTTGGGAATGGAGGAGTAGTGAGGGGTATCTCCTATCACTAGAGCAATTCACATCCATAGTGAAATTTAACTCTTGGCTTTTACCACCACTACTACTCTCACTGTTGCAGTCTGTGCTGTCCAAGTTATCTGAATCACTATTCCCACCTGCACCACCACCTCTAGATTCTCCATTTATTTTATTTTTATCTGCCTTTTGCTGTGCTAAAGATATATGTTGTTCTGGCAAAATTAAATGTGCCGTGGGAGGGGTTTCCTTTGTTTTGTTCTTCTTATTTTTCCGATTGGTGCTGGGAGTTGTCACCACGTTGGCCCTTTTTTTCCCAAACACATTTGTGAATGTTGCAGATGTTGCAGAGATTCCAATTGTGGTGGTGGTGGTTGCACTAGGAGGTTCTATGGGAACTTCTTGCTCCACTGAAATTATCAAAAAGGATAAAAATCACACTGAGAGCCACAGATCTCAAAACAAATTCTGACAGAATATACGTAAAAACTCATAATAATGCAGTCCTTTAGGTCATATTTTCCTTTCACCAGTAGTTACTAATAAATAAAGAAAACTTTACTATTGTTAGAATATACAATATCATATTTTGATGTCTAAGTTGGTGTAGAATACGCATAACATTAACATTCTTAAGATCTGAAATGCTAGTCTCATAAACTAACCAAAACCACAATATAGTTTGAATTTAGGAAATTTTTAAATAGTATTTTAGAATCAGAATTTAAGTAGAGCAAAATTATTTGCTTACTACAAGCACTGCCAGAAGGCACAATAAACAACTCTGAGAGTAATGAATCCAAGTCTTTACTGACATTTCACCCCTCTATATAGTCGAGCCTGAACCAAAGAATTTATTGAGAAATTGTATCTCTTCCTAGTTTCTAATCAGGGGAGGAAGGGGTAGAGAAGAACCAAAGAAAAGCCGGCAAACTTCTTAATGTATCACTTTTAGTATATATGTGATGTTTTACGTGGTGACTCAAATTACAAATGAACTTCTTCAAATTATGTGCTTGCTTTTACCCTTCTGTTTTCTTGAATTAATATCATTTATAATGTAAAACATTTAGAAATATTTACTGTAAAAGTCAATTGTCAATTTCAGATTAAAGTAATCAAATATTTAACTGGAGTTAACTAGAGCAAAAAGCACTCAAGTTTATAAAAAAAGGAGAATTTTATCAGTAATTCACATGGTGCATTTCTCACCATCTTCATCATTCTCCTCTTCATCTTCATCCTCTGGTAGTTCTGAATTCTCTTTAGGTTTGTTTTCCTCATCTTCTTCCTGTTTCCTTTTCTGCTCCTCTTTTTTCTTTTTTCTCTTTTCTTTTCTCTTCTCTCTTTTAGCTGCAAGAGCCTGCTTTCTGCTCTCTTCTCTTGACTACAAATAAAGTAGGTATACCATTTTACCAATAATGTAATTTAAAATAAAGAATGAAATGATATTTTTGTTTATGATACATGGGGCTTCCCATGGATGTCAGTCTCAAAACACATTTATAAGGCCGGGTGCGGTGGCTCACGCTTGTAATCCTAGCACTCTGGCAGGCCGAGGCGGGTGGACTGCTCAAGGTCAGGAGTTTGAAACCAGCCTGAGCAAGAGTGAGACTCCGACTCTACTATAAATAGAAAGAAATTAATTGGCCAACTAATATATATAGAAAAAATTAGCTGGGCATGGTGGTACATGCCTATAGTCCCAGCAACTCGGGAGGCTGAGGCAGCAGGATTGCTTGAGCCCAGGAGTTTGAGGTTGCTGTGAGCTAGGCTGATGCCATGGCACTCACTCTAGCCTGGGCAACAAAGCGAGACTCTGTCTCAAAAAAAAAATAACAAAAAACACACATTTATAAAAGCAACAAAGAAAAAATAAACTAGACATCATCATAATTAAAAACTTTTGTGTTTCAGAGGAACCGCCAAGAAAGTAAAAAGACAACTCACAAAATAGGAAAAATATTGCAAATCATATATCTGGTAAAGGACTTGTATCTAGAACACACAAAGACATCTTACAACTCACTAAGGAAAAGATAATCTGATTAAAAAATAGACTATGAAAACATCAAGTCACATACCTTAAATATATACAATTTTTATCACTTATACCTTTCTTCTTCTTTTTTTTTGGAGACAGAGTCTCGCTTTATTGCCTGGGCTAGAGAAGTGCCATGTTGTCACAGCAACCTCAAACTCCTGGGCCCAAGCAATCCTCCTGCTTCAGTCTCCCGAGTAGCTGGGACTACAGCTGTGGTGCGCCACCACGCCCAGCTAACTTTTTCTATTTTTAGTAGAGACGGGGTCTCACTCTTACTCAGGCTGCTCAAACTCCTGAGCTCAAACAATCCTCCCACCTTGGCCTCCCAGAGTGCTAGGATTACATGCGTGAGCCATGGTGCCCAGCCAATAAAGTTATTTTTAAAAAATGAAAAAAGCATCTGGACAGACATTTCTCCAAAGAAAATATACAAATGGCCAAAGGCACATGAAAAGATAGATGTTCAGTATCACAAGCCATCAAGAAAAAGTAAATTAAGACCACAATGAGATACCTACTGCATACTGACTAGAATAGCTATAACCCAAAATAACAACTGTTGGTGAGGATGTGGAAAAACTGACCCTTCATATACTGGATAGGAATGGTACAGCCATATAGGAAAACAATCTGGCAGTTTCTCAATGGTTAAATATGGAATTACCTTATGATCCAGTAATTCCATTCCTGGGTATATACCCAAGAGAAATAAAAACATGTTCATATAAAAACTTGTACACTTATATTCATAGCAGCATTATTCTTAACTGCCAAAAGGTAGAAATAACCCAGTGTCCATCAACTGATAAGAAAATAAACAAAATGTGGTATAGCCAGAGAACAGAATATTTTTGTATTTGGCAATAAAAAGAAATAAAGTACTGATTCATGCTATAACATGGATGAACTTAGAAATGATTTTGCTAAGTGAAAGAAGCTAGTCACAAAAGACCAAATATTGTATGATACCATTTATATGAAATGTATGGAATGAGCAAATCTATAGAGACAGAAATTAGATTAGCAGTTACCTACATAGAGGGACTGTAGAGAAAGAGGAGCAGGGTTTCTTTTTAGGATAATGAAAATGTTCTAAAATTGATTTGTGGTGACAAATACATAATTCTGTAAATATACTAAAACCCACTAAGAATTGTATAACTTTAAGTGGGTGAACTGTATGGTTTGTGAATTAAATCTCAGTAAAGCTATTAAAAATACATTTATGTGGCATCTGTTTATTTGTATTATAATCTTTATGTAAGACTAACAAATTTCATTGTAAAAATATTAACAAGACGGTCAGGCATGGTGACTCACACCTGTAACCCTAGCACTTTGAGAGGCCTAGGCAGAAGGACTATTTGAAGCCAGGAGTTTAAGATCAGCCTAAGCAAGAGCAAGACCCCATCTCTACAAAATTAGAAAAATTAGCCAGGCGTGGAGATGCCAGCCTGTAGTCCCAGCTACTCAGGAGGCTGAGGCAGGAGGATCACTTGAGCCCAGTAGTTTAAGGTTGCAGTGAGCTACGATGAGGCCACTGCACTCTAGCCTGGGCAACAACAACAAAAAAATTGACAAGAGGCTATTACAGAAATAATTATTTTTCTACTTTATAGAATTTTTATTTATTTATTTTACTTTTTTTCTGAATCTGTGCACAGGGAAACTTTATAGAATTTTTAAAGCCACATTCAGAATTCTCACTGCCCTCAAGTTTTGTTAACATCTACTTTGGTTAGCACCAGAAAATATAAAAAAAAAATTTTTTTTTCAGATAAGGGCACAGGTAATAGTTGCCTAGCACCATAAAAATTAATCTGAAACAAGTAGAAAATATATCAAATTACCCATATTTCTCTGGTAATTATCCAAAAAGGCCCAACAGAAGAATGTGTCCATTGAGCCCAGTTCTTCTGGTAGTTAAAGTAAAACATTTTCCTTGAAACTGTAATTTACCATTCTGAAGCACAAACTGATTATTCTTTGAAATTTTTATTTATCTAAATCAGAGGTCAGCACTATGGCCTGAGTGCTAAATCCAGTCTGCTGGCTTGTTTTTATGTGGCCCAAAAGCTAAAGTTGGTTTTTTAATTTTAAGTGGTTGAAAAAACTTTAAAAAAAAGAATATTTTGTGACACATGAAAATTCAGTGTGCACAGGTAAAGTTCTATTGGAACACAGCCATGCTCATTTATTGACTGATTGTTTAGGGCTGCTTTTGTGCTACAGTAGCACAGTTGAATAGTTATGACAGAGAACGTATGGACTACATAGCCTAAAATATTGACTATTTGGCATTTTATAGAAAAAATGTACTGACCTTCGATGTAAATGAGAAAGGTGCTAATAATGGAATGAAAAGATTGCATATTCAGCTAAAAATCATTTCATCAATCTATTGGCATAAGAGCAAACTGGGTATGTAGGGAATTGCTGACCCATATCCCTGGGTAGTTAAACAAAAATAAAAATTATAGACAAGGAAGGGATTTTTTTTTTTTTTTTTTTGAGACAGAGTCTCGCTTTGTTGCCCACACTAGAGTGAGTGCCGTGGCATCAGCCTAGCTCACAGCAACCTCAAACTCCTGCGCTCAAGCGATCCTACTGCCTCAGCCTCCCGAGTAGCTGGGAATACAGGTATGTGCCACCATGCCCGGCTAATTTTTTCTATATATATTAGTTAGCCAATTAATTTCTTTCTATTTATAGTAGAGACGGGGTCTCGCTCTTCCTCAGGCTGGTTTCGAACTCCTGACCTTGAGCAATCCGCCCGCCTCGGCCTGCCAGAGTGCTAGGATTACAAGCATGAGCCACCTCGCCTGGCCTAAGGAAGGGATCTTAATAGTCATTTAACTTCAAACTCCACTTAATTTTAAAATGAGTAAAACTTTTAATCTTCAAGTTTACCATTGAAGTACTAAAATTTATTTAATTTTCTAATGATAAGATTTTAAGGTTTAGAAGTTTCCCCTATTCTAAGAAATGTGACAACAAATGTCCTTATAGTCACATCTTTGAGCATTTATCTAATTATTTACCATAGGTTAAATTTCTAAAAATAGAATAGCTAGAGTGAGGGTGTGCACCTTTTATTGACTCATTTGTCAATAAATTAGCTCCACTAATAGTTATATCAATTTATATCAAAAATCATATTAGAGTGCTAACTTCTTTACACTCTTCCAATCAATAGATATACAAATCTTTAAATTTTAAGCTTTGTCAATCTGGTCAAACAAATTTAAACTACTCTTTTACTGTGCAGTTCTTTGTTTATTAATGAAAGTTGAGCATTCTCCATCTATTTATTGGATATTTATATTGCTTTTTCTGTGGATTGCCTATTCATGTGATCATTTTTATTATGGATATCTTTTTTTTGAGACAGAATCTCACTTTGTTGCCCAGGCTAGAGTGAGTGCCATGGCG